>BFEA01000039.1:791755-817648 GCA_003427395.1 Chara braunii
GTACTTTTTTTTTTTTTTTTTTTTTTTTTTTGGCCCGATGGACCACAGATGAGAACAGATACTACACTTGATCTTAGCCAAAAGGCCGAGAAAGGTATACTCACACTACCGGTAGCGAACTCTTAAATCAAGTGAAATGATCTGACCGCATTTACAGTCGAATCCTGCACGAATCTGACCGCAATTACGTTCAAAAGGAGAAAAAAAAAGTGCAGAAGTCCTAGCGTAAAAGTCCATGCGTGGTATGCCCAGAGTCATCCACGTTTCCCAACAGCCGCAGCGGGTTCACCAGCAGCGAGGACCAGGGGCTAGGTCCCACTTAGTGCACGAATTAAGCGATATTGACCGTAGTTAGCAAACATAAACGGCCAGAATCTCTTAATCCGTGCGAGTGGGACCTTGCCCCAGGTTTTGCGAAAAAGCTGTGTTTGGACGGCAGCCGATGATCCCTCTGTAATCTGTAATTGTCGGTCCTGAAGGGATAATCTGTCATATGAAGAAACCGGAATTTTCCCAACAAAAAAAAAAGAAAAAGAAAAAAAAGGAAAAGAAAAAAAAGAAAAAGAAAAAAAAGAAAAAGAAAAAAAAGAAAAAGAAAAAAAAGAAAAAGAAAAAAAGAAAAAGAAAAAAAAGAAAAAGAAAAAAAGGGCCGGAACCCGCCGTTTCGCCCAACAGGGGCGTGGTCCCACTAGCAAAGAGGATCGGATCGAATGCCTGAATCTGGACGATGTTACGGAGATGTGCAGGAAATCGAGATTGAACTGCTTTTTCTGCATCTCTGCATAAAACACATCCTCAATCCAATCATCTTTGCTAGTGGGACCTCGCCCAACAGGAGCCCTCAGCTGCTCTTGCCTTGTTTTTTCCCTTTTTTTTCTCGTAGCCCAGAAAAAATAATTTAATGTCGTTGTGACCCCATGGACCACGGATCAGAACCCATACTACACTTCATCTTAGCCAAAAGGAAGGGGGCTGAGGTGGAGGCCCCTTCGAGGGGGCACAGCCATGCACCTGCCATAGCCTGATCTTGGCCAAGGAGAGTTGGTAACCCTAGATTGGCCGCAGAAGGAAGGGGAGAGATGTGGCGCTGGTCAACGAGTAAGATCTGCACATAGTACATATCAGTAGGATCACCTGATCAGGGGCTTTGCCCTCTGATTACAGATATGGAACATGATCGTGTTGCAACGGCGGTTATCTGTGCGTAGAGCTGGAGATGAAGGACAAGAGTGCATCGAGAAACCTCGACTTCTGGGAGTGAGAGAACGGACCTCGCGCCATGACCAGTATCGTGCACAGTCACTGACAACGGGTTTCAAGCTGCGACCGGGGTTTTGTCCAGTGTTCTCTAAGCTCCTCAATCGGGGTTGCTGTTGCTCATGACTCTCTTACCTTTGGTGCTTTCACAGATTCTTCACTGTGTTTTTAGATTCTAATCATTTGGTTGTGCCTTCTCAATATAGAATAGTACCAATCATGATTGTTGGGGAACTTTGGGGTGTGTAATTAATCTTTGTGGATTCAATTTGGCAATAAGGCAGTGATCTTACGTTCTGTGCTTTGCACCATAACGCGACCTCTTTGAAGTGCCTATTGGAAACTGATACGAATTTGGATTTTAACGTGCTGATGTTTTTTAACTGTAGGAATACTGCTGGGAAGTTGGTGGGCTTCGTCGACTTTTTCTGTCGACAATTAGGGTAGCGATACTCGCTAGGTAGGATCTGTCTCTTATACACATCTAGATGTGTATCTTCAGGCCCCGTACAACCATACACAGATGAATGGTGGGAGGAGAGACGATGGAGGTGGGAGATATGGACAGCGCCAGATGTCACCGAGATAGAANATGTTTTTTAACTGTAGGAATACTGCTGGGAAGTTGGTGGGCTTCGTCGACTTTTTCTGTCGACAATTAGGGTAGCGATACTCGCTAGGTAGGATTGGTGCTCATTAAGATCGTGATTTACTGGCGAAGATCTGCTACCTTGTGGACGTTCATGAATATGTTGCTGGTCGGCAGTATTAATTAGAGGTAACAGAGTGTAGAGTGTGAATTTTGTGAATGGTTGTTGCTTTTGCCATGTGTTGGTCCATCACATGGGTTGCTGATTTGGATTTTGGTCGGGGTTGCTGATTGGAGGTGCATAGGGTGTAGAGGAGGAACTTTGTGAATCATTTTGGGATTCTGTCCGTGGGTACTTAGGATCGGATCATTGACAATCTTGTTTTTGTGCTGTTGGTTGGTGATTTGTTACCTATCTTGGATTTCGCTAGATTAGCTTAAACCAACACTACCCCCGCCGTCCTAAATTAGGGGGTACCGGTAGCACAGGTCCACTACCGGTAACACAGTGAGGGGAACTGGCGGAGTGGCGACATATGCAGCTTCTCCAAGAAGTACTCCTCCATCGCATCATCACATCGCCTGAGATCCTCCCACGCCCCACTTGTCCTCCTTTTCATCCACCACCTTTGCATAGCTTGTGACTCTTGCGAGCCTTGGCACGCAGGAAACCTACACTACAACCTCAGTGATGGCCACAGTATCCAGCCCTTCGACCGGGACTTGATGAAGCTTCTTCCTCCTCCGCGTGTGGATCTGCGCTCTCATTCTGTCCAATGCCCTCTCCTGCTGACAACGAACGATTACAGTCGTCACGGCCGCCGCCACAGCCGTCTTCTCGATCGTCATTAACTTTGCGCGTCCGTCGTTACTGCCTCCCTCCATCGGCACGTGTGTTGCAATGTTCATTAACCACGTAAATTCAACAGCCTTCCATTTTGCCAAACCACGGTAACCTCAGTGCCAAGTCGTCGATGACGTTCCCGCGTGTGCTCGACTCCGCGGCGGCAAGAGAAAGCGATGGTGATAAACCTTCGCGGGGCGCTCACAAATTCGTGACGACTTATGAGGACTCCACTGCGCTGCTGCAAATGGTCGTTTTCACTGTCGCCAATATGGACGGCACCTGCCCCGGGTCGCCGTCCTGAGGTCCAGCACCCAATTTGAAATTTGATTTTCGAACGGAGAGGTTCATTGTGTTATAAGGAAGGGGGGAGGGGGGGGGGTCCCGTCGCCAGCACCTTTCAAAATTTCCCGCCTTCGGCAACTAGACCACACCGTAGCGAGACAGACATCACCCAATGGACCAAGGCATTGCCCCCACTGCGGGCGAGTATAAAATTATGAAAATGGTCATCGGGGGCCAAAAGGAATCATCCTTGGGAGACCACCCCAAGGATAGGTGGAGTAACGGCGGGAATTTCCTCCAAAACCCTAAAGGAGACTTCCTTCAACCCCGAGGACGCCCCATTGCAAGGAGTGTCTAACGAGCCCCTATATGAGGAATAGTACCTCTGAAAAACATCAACAAGTCGTTATGTCAGCATAATTTAAAACCATCGAGGGAAGCTAAGCCCGTGATTGCATTCGTCAACTCCGAAGTCGTTTTTGTCAGTTTTTTTAAAGTAGAATATCGTTTGTTTTTCCTTTTCTCCAGCGTTACCAACTGGGTGGCACGTGTTGCCTCATATTGGCCCGGGTAGCCCGGTCGGGCCAGGTCGAGGCAAAGTCCCGATCACGCTCCCAGACAGTCCCAATGCGAAAATAAAAATTCACAAAAATTATTTTTAAAATCTGAAAAAACATATTTCATGTAGGATTGCAAAGTTTAACCCAACATCTTTTATCAAAGCGTGACCACAAAATTCGCTATCGAATCCGAAATAAAATATAAAAATAAAATATTAAATTATGTCATACACTTTCAAGCTCTTTCGAACCCCGCTTACACCCCATAGACACCCTTTAGTGAGCTATCACCAAACTCAAAGATAAGGCAAGATTTGGGCACATCTCGGTGGGCGCAAAATTGCCCCACTACAAGAAAAAGAAGAAAGTTTGCCCGGGTCGCCCAGCCGGGGGGGGCGCGCCGGGCAATTCTAGTAACATAGTTTTTTCCTCTTCTTTTTTTTGTAAGCGAAGGAAACTATAGCGCTACTCGTAGCTCCAAGTTCGGCAAGGGCCTGCGCCGACCACTTCTAGTAACATAGTTTTTTCCTCTTTTTTTTTTTGTGAGCGAAGGAAGTTATGGGGCTACCCGTAGCTCCAAGTTCGGCACGGCTCAGCATACTAGTTGACTTACGACTTGATAGTTAGGCGAGGTACTAATGGTTTAATTCCTCCTCTCGTTCCTTGCTACAGGGAAGGGTTCCGCCTGGGGCATGAGGCAAGGGACCTGGCAGCTCCTGAATCTCAACTCTTTCATGTTTTTTGGCTGCTAAGGTCCAATGACTTCAATCTTTTCGTAGGGAGATTCACCCAATGAAAAATGGGTTCAGTGTTCCATACAATCGTAATCGTTAGGCCATTCAACGACATTCTCTAAGTTGTGAGTTCCGCAGGTTGCAGGGTGTTTTTCTATATCCCCGCTTTGCGCCCTTCTAACGACATTCAAAGTTTTTAGTTTCTTTTTCTTTAAAGAAAAACAAAAAAATGGTATATTTATTTCTGCTTTTGTATTTATTTTGTTTTTTATTTTGTAGTATTTCCTTGAATCACAGGTACTTATACTACACCCCTCGTAAAGTCGCAGCACGTTAACGGTCACAACTTATTTACTTTGGTTTACTAAGGTACTGGTGATTTAAGCAATTTCACCTTCGTTCCCCCTATCTGTAGAACCACCTCCTTACACTCGTTTGGTATTTCGCCCCGTCGACTTTTCTCTATACCACTTAGATAAGCGTTCTCACATTTGCTAAATTTCACCTTCGTTCCCCATGTTCTGTAGAACCACCTCCTTACACTCGTTTGGTATTTCACCCCCTCGACTTTTTTTTATACCGTCTAGATAAACATTCTCACATTTACTAAGATAAGGTTCGTCATGGCAAAGTCGCAATGAAACTTTTTCTTGAATAATTTGCCATTTTTCAAGGTCCAAATAGAGTGCATGATTGGCGCTTTTCAAGGAGTAACAACAAACACCAACTTGAACCTTGTCCCACTTCTTTGACATTGGTTATCATTCTCTCCATAAATAGACGCTCACCCAATACAATCCCGACTTCCACAATATTTTTGCGAAAGTTTTGCTACAACTTTTATAAAGAGGTTGTTTTGCTAAAGCACCTTGTGGCAAACGCACAGATGTGGGTGGCATTTTAAAACCTTTAAATTCCAAATATGGCAAAGTTGGTCCTAGTTGGGGGACTACTGTTTTAATGGGGATTTTTATGGCTCTTTTTGCAATAGTTTTTATCATTATTTTAAAGATTTATAATGCATCAGTATTGTTAGATGATATCGCGGTTAGTTGGGCAAGTTTAGTATAGAAATCTGGAAATGACGGGCAGAGGAAAACCTTTCTCTAATTTCCATCACCCATGTATTTGAGGAAAATCCAACATAAATTGTATCTCTCACCTTATGACTATAGTTCATGAGGTGGGTTTTCTTAAATCTATCAGCCTCTTTTATCCACAAATAAGTGGCAGAGCGGCTAGTTCGTGGGCAGGTTCCTTCCCCACAAGGCACTGTTAAATGATATTGTTCTTGCCGATTTTTTTATCTAGCAACTATTAAAGCATCTTTCAAGTTAGAACTCAGTCGGACTACTTGCTCCTTGGAGTGTAAAATATGTATTGTAAAGCCACCCCTCCCCAATATTTTGCGAGCAAGGTTTCACTACCGAATTTTGAGTGTTCAAGGACAATCTAAATAACCATTTGTACCTCATCTTGAACCACTCGCAAATCATGTAACTTCGTTCGCAACTCAACAAGAAGTTTGTATTGCACCAACCCTTGATATCCTATTTGTCTACGACAACATAATATAAATTTAGTCAACCGATGATTTTGTTTTATTGCTCATTAACGTCAGAAAATGCACAAAATCCTCAGTTTCAACAAGACACGTTTTTAGCCTTTTCCATATATTTGTGTTTTTCTTATCCAGCAATCATTCATTGAGCACAGTGCAAGGTCAAAAAATCAATATTCTAGCTACATATGAGATTCACTCTGGACTATTAAAAGTCGAAAGACGCGAAGTGTGTTGACTTCCTTTCTCGAAGCCACAAACGAGATTAAGGTTTTGAAAGGTGATCTGCATGACAGAAAATTGTCATGTGTGGTTCTAAGGAGATGGTTGAGGTTAACAATCGTTTATGTGGTCTTCATTACTTCCTTTTATAATTGCAGATGCTAGTATTCTTCATATTGTTGATTTATATCAATATGGTTTCAATAATTCATTGGGCATAAACTCTTATGTAGATAAAATAAAGATAGAGTTGAATGGAAAGTAAGAAAAATAACAAAACAACCAACATTTTCAAGGCAGCAATGCCTGAAGATGCAATTATCAAAAGAGGGAGGAGTCGAAGAACAACCGCTTACAAGAAGAGCCCTAGCAAATTTGGAAGCAGCACAACATGTCCGGTGCACCAATTTACGGCATAGGATGGCCGAGATATGAGAAGGGGGGTGAAGTATACCCCTCTGAATCATAAAGTCTATGATATTATCCCACCTAGAGTGATGAAAGTCTTTCATGATGACGAAAAAACACTTCAGGAGATTTACGATGACGGCGGTGGATCACCTTCCAATGAAGAATTGCCGGTCGACGGACACGTTGACACTCCGTGAAGTCGTCCCGCGCGCGGCTAACCTATAGTCTTTAGTTTTTGAATTTGCGTTATTCGTCTACTCAATGGATGAGGCGTAAAGCGTTGAGCGAGTTGCTTGATCTCTTTTGATTCTTTCTGGGTGTGTCCCATGGACTTCCAAGTTGTCTGATTATATCTGTTACTTGTGGCGAAATAGTAATGGTAAGCGTAATCAACAGTGTTTTGTTCTTTATGTGCTTCTCTTCATGGTGCCAGCAGATGTACATTGGTCCAATAACTGATGCTAGATGAGACGAAGATATTTATAAAGCTTGAAGTGAGTTTGTTGTGGAAAAAGGTTGTAGGAACGAACAACTGTATCGATGGTTGAGATGCTTCGCAGTGCGATGCTTAGTTCCAATCTGATTGTGTTCACAAGATGATCGGCTAAAAACACAAGGATTTTTTTATCCAACTATTACGAAGAGGAAAAAATCTAATAAAAAACGAGAAACAATAGAAAGAAGAAGTGAGCCGTTCCATCATTTCAAAGTCTTTACTCTGATTTCACTCTTCCCTTAGGATTGTTTCCATCAGCTTGTTACATATTTTGGATCATTGTGTCGACACGTCGGGGGGGGGACTCTAATGATTGGTGCTTCAAAATTATTAAAACGATATTTTGGTTCGTCGATACTATCCTACAATTCTCATACTGATCAGTTGCAATTTTTCGAGGGATGATTGAGACATGATTCTTTTCTGACATCTTTGTCTTTGTCTATCATTCCGTATTGTCAAAAATTCCAGACATTCAGACCTATTCTTGCTAATTTTATAAGCAATTCCTCCTCTCCTAGGCATGTCTTCTAGGGAATTCGTGCTTTTCAAGCTATAAGGTAATAGACTGAGGGTTATTCTGTCTAAATCGATTCCATCGAGATTTGTTCTGACCAGCTTCTTTGTAAGTTCGAAGTACAAAGGCTTTGTGAAAATTTGGTGAATCGACTTCCTATCCAAGTTGACTGGAAACGATTGACTATGCGTACACGGGCCGTGTGGTGCAAGAATCGATCTATCGATCTCGTTGTGCACTCGTTGTGCATAATTTTCATAGTGCCTCCAAGGAGAATACTCTCCAATGCTCCTGTTGTAGTACTGAACACCAGTTGCAGAGAACCGAGCAGCATATATCTTAAAAAGTCAGCGAAGTCTATTCGTATACGGGTCGTGTGGTGCAACAATCAATTTTTCAAAAATGTTCTGCATAATTTTCATAGTGCCCCCAAGGAGGATACTCTCAAGTGTTGATGTTGTAGTACTAAGGAGCAGTTCCCAAAAACTGCGCAGCATGTATCTTATAAAGTCAATGTTTCCTTTTCTGAATTGGCTTCATAACTCGAGATTTCCTTCGCCTCTCGGTATCTCATCCAATCTTGTTCTCATTCCTCCTGAGGACTTGAAGTCTTGTTAAATTCTTAGCTCTTCTGTTTCGCATTCTGTTAGCAATGCGACATTGCTGGGGACACAACACCTTACAACTCTTATTACATAATCCTGCTTCTTTTTGGCAGAGTGTTGACGAGTCAACACTCTGCCAAAAAGTAGAATTACATAACAAGAGTTGGGCGAATCCCGGATGAGTTTCATTGAAGGACTCGAAATCTGTCAACAGTCTGCCAAAAAGTAGAATTATGTAAAAAGAGTTGGGCGAATCCCAAATGAGTTTCATTGAAGGACATTCGATAGTGTTGGGCGATGGGATCGAGGCGCTACCTTTGGTAACGCTTACTGCGTGCAAAAACAAAAGCACATAGCTCTTGGCACCATATATATCCATCTTATCTGCAAGGTTGGACATTGAGTGGAAAAGGTCGGTTAGATCAATGCTTCGTTGTGCGACTTTCCTTACGATTTGCACTTCAATCTGTTGTGCCAATGATTGACGTCCAGCCTTAGGAATCTGTATGTGGCTAGAGGGAACCTTCCTTATGATTTGCACCTAATCTTTTTTACGAATGATTTGGTGACGAGCCTGAGGAAGCTGAATGCGATTCAAGGGAAGGCAAATCGTTGGTAGGTGCCTCCTTCGAGGTTAAAGAGATTGTTTTTCGAATCTCCCTCCAATAATTCGAACATTCCAGATATAGGACGAGTCCTTGGTAGGTGCCTTCTTCGAGGTTAAAGAGATGTCTTTCAAATCTCCCTCCAATAATTCAAACATTCCAGTAATAATAGATATAAACTGACATTTTACATCCGTTCCAATTATTCTTTATGCAATTTATTATAGAGTGAAAATCAACTCGTTCAAAGGATTCATTGCCAAAACACTATCGAGTCCCTATCATGATTCCACTTTTTTGTGCATTCGAATGCGTGGAAAGAAGGCAGTCGTGACCAAAACACTCAGTACATGGTTTTCAAAATCGACATTACGTTCATAAAGCCTTATTGTACGGCTATTGCACCAGAAGATTAGCATTCCCATGGGCAAATCCACACGCCTTTCATTGGGTTGTTTGTTATGTGCCTTCTCTGAATTCCTGTTTCACGACTATTCAGAAAAGCAAGGAAAAGGTCAATCCATTGTTTCCATATTGTAGAGAACAATGTCTCCATTTTCCTTCTACCAGCAACACAATGCAGACTCGTACCAGCAGCCTGAGAAATTTAAGTCCTTTGCAAAAATTATTGAGTCTTTTGGAAGGATGTTACAACCATAATCTGACTCTGAAAAGGACGAGCAGTGTTAACACTTGGAATTTCATCGGCTGTGTTATTACGATCGGTGCACATTCGGCACAGGTGGATTGTTTTGCCACTCGCAAGAACTACGACATCCTGCCGGTACGAGTCTCAACTGTGTTTTCTTCCCGTAAGGACTCACTGGGTTTTCCAACTGTTCAGGACTTTAGTAAAAAACAGACAATAGATGTTATTGGTCGTCGCTGCACAACACGCGATACAAAACAAAACGAGTGCATTTCGGCCAGAAAATGGCCACGTTCATCGGTTTCCTATAAATAGTACCGAGTACATTTTGTCACCTTCCTTGGTCAGACGCCCTCATTTCGTTTCCGTTTCGTGTGCCGTGTGGCAAGGCCCAGTCTCTCTTTTCTTCGTAGTGCACAGACTTTTACATACGTTTCTTGTGTTGGCCTTTCTTCTCACTCAACTGGGCATCCCAACGGTTATTCCGATTCTGCAGTAGTTCCCCTTTCTGATGTTGGAAATAAGCAGGTCTATTTGTAACAGTTTGTGTCCATTTGCAGGACCCTATACTTGATGTTTATTGTTTCTATGTGAGTTTCGAACCATAGCATGATTCAGGGTGTTCACATTGTCATCATCATTTTTCTGTTCGGACTGTTCCCTGTACAGTCGTTTGTACCACTCAAGAAGTCATCCTCAGGCATCTTGTAGCCGACGCACCTAAATACCGAATAGGCTTTGCATTTATATAAGTCTGTACAGTGTACAAAACCTGCGTACCGCTACCATAACCACAGCCACCAACTTGCCTTAGTCTACTACGAAAAACACACGGCTACCTCCACCAAAGTTGCATGCTCTCAACTTCCAACAACTAAACAACACTTCGAAAACACCTGTACTCGAATCTTCGACTCGCGAAAGTATCATCAAGTCACCGAACTTCACCACTACCTACGTCAACACCTATCTGTATAGGTCAGCACACAAAGACAATATCCCTCTAAAGATAATATCCCTTAGATCGAAACTTCACTACTATAGAGGCCAACGCACCACAGCTGATTCGTTATTACCTGCGTCGGTTACAATACACCTGAAGACTTCTTTGTAGACCAGTCGAAACCACTCAGGTCAAGCCCTCATAATGCACTTCTATTAAACCTAATCTCAAGTAGCGTTCGGGGATTATTGCCAGACAGGCGTCTACTCTCCCTCTCCCCCTCTCTCTTGTATGTTTCTTTATTTTCCCTCGTTCTCTCTCAATTTCTGCTCTCTTTTTCTCCGTACCATACCTTGTCTGTGGTCGTGAATATCTTTCGAAGTGCTAATGACGCTCTGTTGATGCCTGTATTCGAAAGAATCCTTCGACTACTGTTCGATAAATCAGGATGGAAGGATGGAGATACGTACGTTGTTGTCAGACACTCATGACAGACCCTGAAAGGTGCTGTTAAGATAAGACGGCAGCCGCATCAGATTTCTGGGCGGGCCTACATTTTCTCGACTTATGTAAATAAGGACGGCTGGAGTAATCATTGCAGAGGAGCGCCAGTGCCCGGCGGATTTTCCATGGTTTTCATTACAGGCCCACCCCACACCCACGCTTTCATTCCAGAGCTTCTAGCTTTTCTTTTTGGAGTTGCTGGGAAAAGAGAGAAGGGGTGCTGGACCCGATTTTAAGTTTTTAGGCTAAGCCGAGTTCCGACCCCTGTACATCCTGATTTTTTCTGGAAGGTTCCCGGCTTCCCCTTGCTCGGTAACATACTTTTATCTTGTTACCTCCCAAAAGAAAAACTTACGAAAAGTAGGAAAAAAAACAAAAAGAGACAAGCTCAGAGTCGGCAACGCAGACCTCAAAGGGAGTCCGCCGGTATAAGGGATATTATCTTTACACCCTTAACACATCCACGTATAGATGTCTTTTACCGCTTTAGATCAACGGATAATCTTTTACCGCGCTAGATCAACGGATAATCTTTTACCGCATTAGATCTTCGGATGGCCTTCTACCGCTTTCGATCAACGGATGGTCTTTTTTACCGCTTTAGATCAACGGATGGTCTTTTTTTACCGCTTAAGGTCAACAGATAAAATAAAGTTCCATTTTGGTCCGACGTGGACTGAACCATTCGTTATGTACCTGCTATCAAAAAAGGGAGAATCAGTTTCACGTAGGACCGTTGTGGGCCCACAGCTCGCATGGAGAACTCAATGGCCTGGGAAAACATCTCTGCCGTGGGCCCATTGGAATGCGTATCCGGGAACGCGCCCTGAAAGGTCTGCAAGCCCCCGCGCCCATTGGGAAAACGTCTCTGCTGAACCAGATGAATAGTTACATGCTGTGGACCCACATTGCGAAGCCTTCCCTGGAATTCAGGGGGAGAACCCAGTTCGACGTCGTCGTTCCTAAGTCAACACTACGCAGCAGGCCTGCTTCGACAACCTCTGGCCCAAAAATTAAAACCGGTCCGACGTCACTACCGAGACAAGATGTCACCGGTCCCACGGCACTACCAATACAAGCTGTCACCGGTCCCACGGGAATACCAAGACGAGCTGTCAGCTGCTCAAACGGGTTCTCCCCACCGACCCGTCTCGAGAACTACTACGGCACCTCGAGTCCCAACGAACTGGTAAACCAACCGATCTGGCTGGCTCGGGAACGACTTTGAGACTTTGTTGAATTAATTAAACGATAAAACTTGTACTGCTGATACAGGGCTGGAAATGTTTAGAAGACTTTTAGACCAAGGTTTTGCTGGCAAAAATACCTCGAGTGCCACACAACATACGCTGAACGCTCCTCGGCTTCGAGCTGAGATGCGGTTTTTCGGTGTTCTTGTAGAAACACGAAGGCATCATCCCTGCTTTTGAGGACATTGATTTGAAGCTCGAGTACGTCAACGCACACGACAACATACGTATATAGACATGCGACCACCGATCACCCCACTGTATAATAGAGCCTGTTCCCTCCTCACCCGGAAGTCCACTGCCTGTATGAGGCAATCGTCAGGCATTTCGAGGAGAATAGCAGCGGCAACAAACGGGTAACAGAAAGTCCGTGGTCGCCGGTTCACATCATTGTGTAACCGCCGTAGCCCAGGTAGTACTCCAGGCAACAGGTTCGAAATACCAAACAACAGCCAACTTCGAATCATCGTTTCCTAAACAGTTTAATTTCAGTGGTAGCCTGAATCAGCTCGGTTTTTTCTTCGGTGGCCTGAAGAATGGCCGATTCTTTTTTTTTTTTTTTTTTTTTAATAAATTGGACCATTTCTCGATTTATGCGTGTCATCCTTGCGCAGGAGCCATGCTAATCTTCTATATCTTTCCAATTTTAACGGATGTCCCGAGAGGTGTAGAGAGAAACTTCCATTCCCCAACATCGGGATTTCTACAATGTGACACAGCAAACAACGATTATTTCCTTTCATCTTTGTCACTTTTTACTTTTATGTTTTGTAATCTTATTGCCATGATTCCTTTTGTTTCGGATTAGAACCGGCATTTAGAAAGAGAGAATCTACCATCATCTGACACACCCAGGACACCTTTTCCAGAGACTTCGAAACACCGGCGCTTACTCGTTTTCCCTTTTTTCTCCACATATCAGTGGCCCACAACGACCAGCCATTTCGACCTGTCGTTCTTTTCATGTTTCTAGTTCCGTGTCATTTTTAAGGGCCTACAAAAGTAGGGGCATTCAAACCACGAGCACTCGGGGGTCATTTTTAAGTGTGTGCGCTAAATCTCTCGAACACGCGGATTCAGTGGTCAGTTTTGCGGGCCTCCAAACTCGGTTGTGCAACTGACCAGCCCCCATGTAATTCCGAATTATTTTATTTCATCCGCACCATCGTGGTAAGTGTGACAGTGACACCGATTTTGTGCACAGGACCTCTTTTCCACATCACGTTTAACGCAATACATCTGCTCGTAAGAGATCGATTCACGACACCTACCGATTAATGGCCACTAACAAGCACACATTGCCCGACATGTAGAACAGACTACCTTCGCCACTTCACCGATTGTCAAAGATCTTCGCATCCAGTTCCATCATTAACCCATTTACCCCTTCAGATCAATTGGCCCTTAAACAGCTTATCCGATGGCCATTGAACACACAGGTAACAATGCCTCAAACGAACACCGCTATCGCACCCCTGGAATGCACTACTCTTAATCCGTCCACAAACCCCTCAATAGAGAACAACGTCAACGAAGAATTCAGGACACTTATTCACGTCAAAGAAACAACCACCAACCACCAATTTACACGTAACGAGTGCGCACTACTAGCCCGGTGTTTTTTAATTCGCACCGTTCTGCCCATATTATTCCAGTCAAACTGTAAACTCTAAGATTATGAACGCTATATTCCATTTCCACATATATACTCAAGAGGTCCATTATAACTGGGGACTGATCTTCCTCTACTTCATCCAACACCCTCGACTCCACATCTTCGCCATACACGCAACGAAATAACACCCCCGCCCCCCGATTCTCCTGCCACCACAGACGTATCACCGGAATTCACACCCCCCTTTCATCGACCCTGACTCGAAGGACCACAATTCAGACAGTAACGACTGCCAGAAGACGGAAGCGAGCACCCCAACAACGAACTCCGGCAGATCAACAGCACGTGGCACTGCCACTCATCAACCCTGACTCAAAAGGACAACAATTCAGACAGAAATGACGTCACATAGGCACAGAGGATTTTCACCAAGAGATGGAGAACGACAATAATGCACACCATATCTCTGTTTCCATTCCTCATTATATCCCACACCTACAGCGAGACCTCTTCCAGTCCGTTTGTAGAGCAACAATGAATTGCAACCGTTCGTAACTGTTTCAGTTTCTCACTCTCGACATCGCTACTCCTTTCATACGACCATCGCACATTTATATTTATCGGATATACTTCACAAATACATCTAGTGCTCTGTTCAGCAAGCCCCAGGCCTGCACCAACCTACAACTGACCTAGCCTACCCGCCCACTGCCTACTCTCCCCCAGCACTTGGCTATTGCTCACACCACCTCCAAAACACCACATACGACCATCCGAACCAACCTCCATTCGCTCGCCCCGACTTCAACGAGTCGTCAAAACAACCTACCCGCTCACAAAACAGCAGAGTCAAGATCCTTCCACGCCCCCCCACCCATTCCGAAGGGTCCCCTCACGTTATCCTGGGGACTAAGGGAGGGGCATAGGGCATACACAAACAAACCTTCTCCGAGGCTACGGACACAAAATTCACAAAACTCACACTGCAAAGCCAAGCCGCATCCACCGACATCCTGCCTCGCTCCCGTTCAGAGCACTTCAAACTTATAAATCAGGACTTCTCTCTTTAAACGTTCCAATCCATGGACGATTCGGTCGGATCCCCGCCTCCCAATTCGTATGATCGACGACTCCGGGGTCCATCCAAAGGTATCAAGCAATCAATAGAGCCCTCGCTCCATCTTCGTGAAAACTGCCAAAACAGACAGTCACACTGAAAGAACTCCCCTGCCCTGGAAAAGCAATGTACACGAGAGTAACCATCATGGCCACTGTGAAGAGAAGAGAAGGGCAACTCCAACGACATACTATGGTAAGTCGCAGACACGTTTCCCTTGCAATATCAATGGCACCCACAAGCGCCACCGAACATAACAGGGAGACGCGTGCCTGCTGACTTCTCAAGGTATGTTTTTGAAGCCACCTTGGTCCTGCTCCTGCTCCAGCTCCTCTCCTGCTGCCTCTCCCCCACGCCTCCACAAAAACATCATCACCACTAGAACATGGCTACAGCAAGCAGACATGTTAGATCCCATCAGAACGGTAATAAAGTCGCGTTTTCGAGATCCAGGCCTAAGCTTAGTTCATCGTCAACTACCTACATTCAAGTCATCAAAGGGTTCAAAAATGGACACGTGTTACTCTATTGCAATGGGGTAATGAATCAGTTAATCACAATATCATCATCAATCAAGCATCGGGGAAAATGCACATGCAAAGGCATAAAATCAGACAAGGAGATCCCGAAAGGCAGGAAGACTCATCAAAGCAGAGAAAAACAAATATCAGATCGCAATCAATCGGTTAAGTAGGTGCTCGGTGCAATAAAAGACACGGCACCCCACATCAGCAAATCCACGGAATCATCATCATCATCATCATCATCAGAATGATCAGATCCACTCCGCATCGCAAGTGTTAGTCGACATACTTCAAAGAAAGGCAGAGCGCGCCAAAAGGGGTTCCAGCACTCCTTTCAGCAGCAACCTTGCAGGGAGAGGGTGGCTCTGTCCAGAGCACAATCCCATGAGAGACTAGGGGGAGAGGTAAAGGATGTGGGCCGACGCAACAAACTATTGCGTGCGGCCGACGCATGCCTCAGCGTGGCATGCAGTATGTCACTGAGGCTATAGGTAGAATCTACGACTCTCTGTGAGCCTCGGCAACGCTGGCCAAGGCAGCAATCTCCTACGACTTGACTACACAGTGCAAGTCAGAAGAGCGCGCTTGAAGCGGGCTTTCTGGCTGGAGAAAAGGGGAAGGGGGGGAACAGAAGAGGGGGATGGGTGGGGGAGCCAAGGCATCCACCTCGACTAGAATCCTGTTAGCGGGGGTGGGCAATCGTCATCCCGAACAAAAAACAAAAACAAAACCAAAACAGAGAACAAACAAATCAAAACAGAAACCGGGAAAAATACCCTGCATGTTCCGAGGGAGGACCACGTTCATTGCAACGATGACTGTAGCGACATCTCTGCCCAACGCATACCAGCACTACAGCCATGGCAGACGACAACAAACTCCCTTCGATCGAACAGCAGGATGACCATGTTCTGTGCATGTCTCTATACGTGTACACTACCCACTGCAGTACCATGTCGGCAAGAAGGCCATCGGCGAAAAAGGGGGCAGAAAGGTCACAAGGGACATCTTCATTCTGAGCGTTTCTCACATTCGGACCGTTCAATCCTGCAACCCCTTTCCCGCATTCACCATCAAGCACTTCTCTTGAAAAATGTCGGGGGGGCAGCAGCACAGAGGTACCTCGACCCGCACCTCACCACACGGGCTCCACTTCACCTGATCTGCACAGAACCGAAAACACATCCAACAGCAAGCAACAGATTCATGGAACGATCAGTCTACGCACACCACGCAGGCATTCGCAGAATCACCCCACCAAACACGTATAGAAACAAAAACTGCCCTGTTGCAGCAAATCACACCGAAACTGCTTTCGATGAAAGGACCTTTTCAAGAGAAACATATGATACCATGCTATTTCAAATCGCCCTCTCTCTACTCAACCAAACCGAACATGAATAAACGTTTCATTTCTGCAACGCGAAAACAAATGCTACCATTCATTGCTGATTCGCAGAATAGCCCCATCCAACAGATATGGAACCAAAACCTGCACCGATGCACCTAATCACCCAGAACGTACTTTCTATCTGAATCTGAAGCTACCAAGTATACTCGACCCATAATTTATGAACCTCAGGAAACCCTCCGACTCTCAACGATCTCAGCAAATACATCGTTCACAACTGCCACGTGTACTCTACCCATCGATAGCCGTGGCTCCACCACACCGTTCATTTAGCAGTGGCTCCGCCACACCGTTCTAAATGAATTGGGAGCAGGAATAGTCCCCAAACATGGGAAAACTGGACTAGTCCATATGCATCTGGTCCACAACTCTAAACAAACACGTCGAATGTTTGTGTCCGCGAATCTCTACGCATTCATACAACCCCTCCATATGATATTCACAAACAGCAGGAGAGATCTTTTACTTCCCCCTACTGTGTCCCCCGATCTCCCACAGGCTCCAGGCTGTATCATCCAATGAGCCGCTACAAACGCACACATCACCGTCGAGATCGTGTCACGCACAACTAACTCACACCCCTTAACAAAAATATAAATCTTCGAAGAACAGCTCAGCACCCCATTCAATAAATAACCCTCAAAACACCTTCAAAAAACACTGCAAAAGCCGCCACATCCATACTGCCTACAACGTGACCCTTCATGCTCCCAAGGGGCTTTCCGACCTTACCTGCTTAGCCAAACTGGAAGCCATCCGTCGGCACCATGGGTGCTTCGCCGCCGAACGCATAAGTCTGATTGCTTGCAGTCATCTGCGGAGCAAGATTCTGGTCGTCCTCGTCTTCCAGTCCGAAGTACGTCTCCAAGATCTTCACTGCCTTCTCGTAAATCTCGTTGTTATTGATGGACTGCAGATTCTCGATCTTCTCCAAGCCATCAGCCTCATCAATGTACTGCGCATACAAGTTGATGCCACCTGTCTCTCCCAATTCCTTCTCCGCCTCCCCAACCTTCAAAATATTCTCCAAACCTTCCAGCGCCACCGTAACTATACGTGCATCCGAACACGTCAGCAGGTCACACAGAGGCTTGATACAACCCTGGCTCACGAGGTATCTGCAGTCGCACACCACCATACCAACAATCCAACACGCCACAATCGCCAAAAAATGCCATTCATTAGAAATCCCAAAACCATCACAACACATCAGTCGTTACACCGACGACAAATTTAATCCTCGTCACAATAGTATCAAAACATACACAGGATGCTGGACATATCCATTCAGTAATCGGCCTTTTTCAATGGCCCCATCCTGGATGCTGGACATATCAATTCAGTAATCGGCCATTTAAATGGCCCCATCCTACACGTATACAAACACAACTAAAGCCAGATGTCAAAACAAATCCCCATGTCGTTGTAGAGGTCGGATGCTGAACGTAGTCCTTTCAGTAGCCCGCCACTTGAATGACCCCATCCTACACGTATTCAAACAAAAATAAAGCAAGCCATCAATCATAATTCCGCAGTCAATGGAACAGAATCAAATACGACCGATTTGAAATGCAGACGACGAAAATGTGGAGAAACTTATGAAGGTCGCTTACTTGATTTGTTCATGGGTCCCACCAGAGGTTGCATTAGAAATGGCCCAGGCAGCTTCCTTCTTGATATCGAATTCCGCAGTCGCCAACAAGTTGATCAGAGGAGGAATGATGTTGGCATCAACAACGGCCTGAAAGAGCACAGCAAAAGAGATACCCGGGTGAGCAGAGCAATCCAAAACAATGGCACCATTACCACCATCTTCGACATTTCCACCATCGTCACATGAACCTAAAACCCAAACTCCTCACTGCTCAACAAAAGATATTCCAGTATAGGAGCGCAACAAATGATTCCAGTACAAAAGCGCAACAAAAGAGATTCCAAGATGAGCCATGCAGTCCAATACAAAGGCAGCATTACCACCACGTAAGACGAATCGCCAGATGAAACTAAACACCCATTTCATCACTGCTCCAGGGAATAACACACCCTCGCAAGATGGTGAATCAGAAGACGCTCGGGGGTACGTAGACATATCGCACTGTCGAGTTACCTGACCATAGTACATGTGCCATCCCCTCTTTCAAATCCAATATCTCCATTGTAACTGTCGATTTGGCACCCATTGACACAGCTAAAAACAAACACAGAGCTTATTGCGGGAGAACCGGAAGTAAAATCGAAAACCCCGCGCAATTTTCCACAAGAGGTCTGACAAAGAGACCGTCACATTTGGGTAATGGAGGTGCCCCTCACCCCCCGGCCACCGTTTCAATACCCCGAAAACGCGATCTGGAGAAGAGACACCAACCTAACACAAGACGACGAATCGTTCTTAGAAAGATGATTGACAGCAAGAACCCGGGATTACACAAATCAGTCACCTGGATTTGATCTTTGTTGCCAGCGGTAATATTGGAGATCGTCCAGCAAGCTTCCTTCTTGATGCTCTTCTTGTGATTGTTCTTCAGCAGCTCCAGCAGACAAGGGAGTGCCTGGTTATTGATGATAATCTGCCGAAAAACAGAACACAGTACAGATCATTCGTCATCAACTCTCACTGCTGTACACCGCAAGAACACCGTTCACACCATTGCCAAAATCACACTCAGCCGAGACAGCATTTAACACAGCCTCCAAACTGAATTTCCTGTTGGCTTCCTTCAACTCGTATGGTCTCCCCCTCAACATGCACGAAATCCATGCCACCATCGTGGAGCATGCAACACATCCAACACATCCAACAACTTAAGACAGCTGGTCGTCGTACTCCCACCCCTTGGTCAGCTTTTTCAACCTCTCTCGCCCAACCATCGCCGTCCTATTAAACATTGTGCTACATTATGCTATCACGTGTCCATGCCAACCAAACGAAATGGGCTCCAGAAGTAAACGAATGCTATCACGTGTCCATGCCAACCAAACGAAATGGGTTCCAGAAGTAAACGAAAGGCTTCCTGAAGTGAATAAAAGGGGTAGGGGTTTTAAACGAAGAGGTACCACTGCCTACCTACCACGAGTCTCACCGATCATGGAATCTCAAACGGAAGGGTTACGAAAGCAAAAAAAAGACGTACCGGTTTTCAACGAAAAGCCCATGTACTGACGAACAAAACAGATAATAAGAAAAATGGTTCCTACAATGACATTAAGCCATGGAATCCAGTAGCTAAAAAGAATGTAGAGCCATATATCCCATCAGAAAGGGTAAAAGGAGCTTTACGAAAGTAAATTTAACGGGTACCGGTTTTCGACGAAAGGGTTTCGGAAGTAAATGAAAAGAGGTACCATTTCCTGCCTACCATGAGTGTCAACGATCATGGAATCTCAAACGAAAGGGTTACGAAAGTAAATGTACCGGTTTTCAACAAAAAGGCACCATTGCCTATACACCTCTAGTCTCAATGATAATGGAATCTCACCTGTGTTTGCACGTCATCCCCAGTGACAATGTTTCCGACAGTTCTCAGGGCGGGAATCAACACTGTTGCGGAAGGATACCTGGACCACACATTCCGTAGGAGAAAAAGGGGAAAAAAACGAAGGACTTTGTTAGTCACTCAAAAAAACTACGTTAGTCAATCAAATAACATATCACCATGGTCCAGCCGACGCCTTCAAAGATTACACTTCATCGATGCGTACAGGATCATTGGTACCACAGAAAGCAACACTTCAACGAGAAACAATGCAAACAGAGACACCACATTCGCTAACGAATACCACAAACCGTACATAACCGGAAGAAGACGGCTTTTAATTAACAATATCAACTCAGCGAACCCACACAAAGCACAGTTTGCTGTTTGTCTTTCACATCGTTCTTTGTTTCTACCTAGGTTTGTGATTGAAGCCAGAAGCCGCACTGGAGATAGACTCACATGAGAAGTTCAACCAGACGTCTGCACACTCCAGCATCGATGACGGCTTGAATCTTGTCGTTCGTCCCATCCGACAAATATGATAATGCCCAGCAGGCATCAGTGAGAACCTCCTCGTCTGTGGAATGAATCAATCTCTCCAGTGCAGGCAGTGCTGGCTTTGACTGCAAAAAGAAGGCCAAAATAAACGAAACGCATCAGAAATCCCACCTTCCAGCACTGACATTATTCAACAAGAGACATCCTCTACATCAACTTCAAGTACTCCAAGTAACGAGAAAAACAGCAACAGCAGCGACGGCTTACCTGCTCGAAAGATGGCTGAGGCTTGCCACGGCAGAAATTCGACAGAGTCCAGGTAGCGTTCCTGAGCATGGATGGTTTCGCATTGTCATTCAGTTGAGCAAGCAACGGCTGCAAAGCACCGTGGCTAAGGACAAGATCTCTGCACTTCGGCGAATCTCCAGCAATATTACCCAGCGCCCAAACGGCCTGCAAATCAAGGAACAAAACCGAAAAGTTTATCTTCAGTACAGACAAGACCAAACAGGTACACTAAAAACGTAACCAAGGCTATCCCATTGCCCTAACTTATAAGACGTCACTAACAGGCCTGGCTCAGTTGGCACCCACATGAACTGTTGAAATACATACCTGAGTGCGAATCCAGATGCAGCAAGATTACCAAAACATACTTTAAATTACTTAGGGCGGCCAACTAAGAAAAAAGAAGCGTCATCATCGGGCCTAGATCAGTTGGCACTGCCATGAACGACTGACATAGAGATCCGAGTAACAACTTGCTACAGCCTTCCCCCGGACATAACGCACCCTGGAAGTGAACGTATACGAGGTACGTTTCCGGCCTGATAGTCTAAATAATGGTGCGCTGTGCTCAGGGGAAGATGGTAGTGAATTACCAGAGTCCAGATGCAAACAGATTACCAAAACAACATAATCATGAATTACCTAGGGACGGTCACAGAAAGATCAGCGAAACCATTCATGAGAAAAGCAGCTTACAAGGAGCACGGTAGAGCGGTGTGATCGTCGCAACGATAGGAACAACAAGAAAGTGGCTCCACAGTCTAAGGTAAGTGCAGCAGAACAAAGCACGCACGGTAAGGACAAGCCCTAGCACGAAAAGCACCCATTGGAGGAACATACAGAGCACGGGAGGGAGCACACATTGGAGAAACAAGCAACAGATTACGATCAATGGAAAGAGTGCAAATCAAGACGACGGTGGAATGGAAAGGAAGCTAAGCAGTGAGGAAAAGATCAATGTGACGAAAAGTCTCACCGCAACACCGCAAACAAAAATCCATCATAAAGACTGATACGAACGGGAAGCAACCCCCCTGCTCAACGGCCCAACGTAATAAACCCCTCCTCACCATCACATCATCACGCAAGGAAACAGCCTTGTAATCTCTGCACGGGGTGACTGTTAACATTCGTGAACCCTCTCCCAGAAACGGACGTCTATCGTGGTCGAATGAACACTTAGTTTTCATAAAGCCATGCACACTATACAGACAACCCCGGATGCCTCAAAAGACGAGGTAAACATCACTGCAATAATCCCCTCCTCACCATCACATCATCACGCAAGGAAACAGCCTTATGATCTCTGCACGGGATGACTGTTAACATTCGTGAACCCTCTCCCTGAAACGGACGTCTCTCGTGGTCGAATGAACACTTAGTATTCATAAATCCATACACACTACACAGGCAACCGGGGGAAGCCTCGAAAGAAAAGGTAGACATCACTGCATAATTCGGAGAGGAGATCAAGTCGCCCATTCAAGTACGCAGCCTGATGCCTCGAGAGACGAAGTGAACATCACTGCATCATTCGAAGACACAATCAACTCGTCCATTCAAGTATGCAGCCTGATTATCTCTGCATCGGATACAGGTTTGAATTCATAAAACCTCTCACATCATCATCATGTCTTTTACAGTCAGTCACATTAACACTCGCTCCGTATTAAAGCCATACAAAACACCCTGTACAGACAAGCCACAGGATGAATCGACGAACACGTCAAACCAGCCGATTAAGGCACAATTCGAAAGGGACGGAGCGACGAACACGTCAACCTACCCGATGAAGGTTCAAGGACACAAAAACGAACACTGCAGGAAAGAAGATCACTGACCACATCAGAAAAGGGGTCGCGCAATAGCACGACAAATCACACGAAAGCGAGACCAGACCAGAAGCCAAAATCCCCTCAACGGCAGAGCCCGATTCCCACATTCACGAAGGAAATCCCCTTCACGGCAGAACCCGATACCCACATTCACAAAGAATTTCCATAGGCAGTGACTCAAATACACCCTTCAAGTTCTACATCCAAAAACGCGTCGAAGGGCCACTATCTCTCCATCGGAGGGCTGCATACCTGCTCTCTCACGTCGTCGCTTGGAGAACTGAGAAGATGGACGAAGATCGGCACTGCATCGTGCTCAATGACGACCCGAGTGTGATCTGATGTTCCAGAGGCAATATTTGTCAATGCCCAGGCCGCCTCGAACTGCACCAACATCCATCATGCCCGAGAACGGCACACCACGAATTAGCAATCAAATAACACAGCAAACATACGAGGCAAATGATACCGTGCTCCCTTGAATACGAAAACAATGACACGTAAGGTAGAAAGTCTGAACAAAAAAAAAAGTGGGAAAGTGGCGGTAATTAAATTTCGATATTCCCTAATTAAATTTAAAATGACATCTCTCCTTGACAATGATGACACAGAAGGCCCGCGACTTCACCTGCCGCTGGCCAATTAACAGGAGTGACGACTGCGTTCTAGAAAACATCAAGGAAGCTCAGGCCACCTTATTTTCTTCCCATACTGATATTACCATAATTTTTAATGAGGTACCGAGATTGGCTCGTTCTCTGTAAAATGGCATCTCCCCTTGACAAGCACAGAGAAGAGGTTACCATAATTTCTAAGGAGTTAGCGGCATTGGCTCGTTCCCTGTAAAATGGCATCTACCCTTCTCGGCATTGAAAATTACATGCGATTAGGAACGTCCATGCTCATCACAGGAATGTGATTAGAAACGTCCATACTCATCACAGGAATGTGATTAGGAACGTCCGTACTCATCACAGGATTGTGATTAGGAACGTCCATACTCATCACAGGATTGTGATTAGGAACGTCCATACTCGTCACAAGAATATATAGTGGCTACTATCCAAAGTCGTACTCCAAAACTGCATAAATCACAGGACTCCTGCTCTAAAAACCCCACAACAACGAGAGGTGTTAAGCAGAATACATAATTCGGAGAAATTCAGACTCGTTCAACTAGGATCTTACTTGATAAAAGTTACATTACCTGCAGTTGAGGAAAGTCGTACTTCTGCAGGAATTGCACAAACCGCGGAACGACTCCAGCTCTGATGACCTCCTCAATAGGCGGACTCCTCTCTGCAGAAGTAGACAGCCATGTACACACAAACACCGTCCTTCAGACATCAAGGCGCAGTTCTGCCATGCGAATAAGAAAACCTGCCGCGAGCTGGGGTACCTAGGAGAACAGAGCACCGCGAGCCAGTCCACCTATACCCGTAGGAGAAGAGGGCACCGTTACTCGGTAATAAAGAGGTAATGTTCGCAGAAGAATAGAAAAGCCTGCCGAGAGCTATTGCATCTACAAAAACCACAATACTGTAAACGTGGGAACATAACACTTCCCAATAGAAAAACCTGCCGAGACCTCTAAACACCGTATATCACACTTCCCAATAGAAAAGCCTGCCGATAGAAAGTGTTATGTTCCCACGTATGTCACAAAAAAGCGATTTTCCCAATACAAGAGAAGGAATAGAACATAACACTCCAAAGATGTACATATACCATGCAGACTGCTGGAATTCTACCTCTCCACCTCCCCATGAAGCAAACAACGCGGTTATTGCAGCTGTAATTACCGATCTCATTTCTGAAATACGAAAATCAAGAAAACAAATTAGAGATCCAGAATGCTTTATAGCAAGGACGTACTCGGACGCCAACGCGGGAATCGAACAAGAAAACGACTACCTGTTCCAACTACGCCACAAGAAATCTCTGGTTCACCACTGCCTCTACAAGACGGCCTCTCCAGATCATTCTCTCATCGTACCATCTCTTCGTCGTTCTAATAATGTTACTATAAGACTCTTCGCTCCCGACCAATTCCCCACTCACCGATAGACAACAGTTTCCTGAACGAAGTCGTCGCCTCCAATTGCTGTTGAGGGTTTTCTGCCCAAACTCCTTGGGCCATCTGAGGAATCAACTCAAGTTGCTGCACAAAAACAACATTCAAATGCCACAAGACAAAAACCAACATTAGATCTCCTACGAACGACGGATTGACGGGTAAGTCCATACACTATGGTATAATGAAACCAACGACAGCGTACAAATCGCAAGGCAGACCAAGAGGCAACAAATGGAATGAAAACAGATGGCAAGACAAAAATAAAAGGTCCCGTGCGCCGACTACCGTCTTCATCCGAAGAAAAACGCCCGCTCATTATCTCCGCATCTGGTCTGGAAGTAGCCCCAAATACACCAATAACGGGCGTTCTGTTCGTGTGAACACGGTAGCAGGGAGAGGCCAGCAAAGACTCCGACGAAACAGATAAGAGCAGTGTACACGCCTGCGATTCCGTCTTCACCCGAATAGAACGCTCAGTTATTGTGGGTGTATCTGGACTGAAATGTGCAGCAAATGCGGATCTCACCACTGGGCGTTCTAATCGGATAAAGACATCAGGACGATGAGACGAATGGTTAAACGAAAATCGGAATCGAGAGGAAAAGGGATTCAAGACGGGGCCCATAACGCAATTGATTATCTGATAAACAGGAAAAGCAAATTAACAAAACAGTAGGACACTCCCCAAAGTCATTCGACGGACCGATCTCCGTCACAGGATGAACAAGACGGGTTACGAAAAAGAGAATCTATAACAATGCAGTGATTTGACCAAGTACCAACCCGAAAATATCAAAACCCCTACAGGGAGTTCGAGATCTTTCCCGATAACAGATGCAACGACACGTCAGAAGGAGAGGACGATTTGAAAAGGTAAGAACATGACCACCGACAGAAAGAAAAAAGTCATCACGTAAGGGGAAGAAGAATGCACGGAAGGAGTTAACAAAAGAGGGAGACGTACAAACAGCAGCTACCTTCACGGCACAGAGAATCATTCGAATGAAATCGAACAAACGT
>BFEA01000039.1:843433-859311 GCA_003427395.1 Chara braunii
CCCCAAAAAAAAAAAATTCGGGCTGCCCTTTTTCTCCAGGCCGCTCGAAAAGCGATCTAGCTACCCGATCTGGGCGCAGGCAGCTCCGATCCTATAATCGACATGCAGTGAGCTAAGAGGGGAAAACAACATGGTAATGAAGAAAATGCCATTCGAATGACGGGTCATTGCGCTGTCAGCCTTCGCAGCGTCCACTTGCTTTGCTATGACGGTTCGCCGCCGGGAGTTCAAATTCGAAATTCGAAGTTACTATAGCGCACGAGCTGGAAATGACGAGGTGTGTATGTGCGTGCGTGTGTGTGTCTATTGGTTATGTGTGTGTGCAACAAATACCCGGCTCGGGTGACCGGGAAGAACCCCCCCCTTCTCCCCATGATGGAAAAAGCGCAAAAAAGGCGACTGTCAGGGAAACACAAAAAAGGCGCAAAAAAGGCGCCTCTGACTTTGAGGAAGCATAAACATTACCGGCGGATTGAATCTTCGTCCTCATTCGAGCCTTCGAGCCCGGCGCCAATGCAGTCTGTGCAGCCACTTCTGCTTATCCCGCAGGCGTCGCCGCAGACATATGTGCTTCCAAAGCGCCCCGTGGCAGCGCCGATTCAGCTGACGCTCGCTGCTCCGAAAACGCCTCAGCAATGTCGACGCTCGTCGTTGTGTAGACTTCTTGACTACGTCATATTTGCGCTCATATCTCTGTTGTTTATTGTGCAGTTTATTCTGCTTCACAAACTGCTCCAGCCAGCTCCGCGCTATAGTTTGCCTTTGTCAGTGTGCCTCAACGAAAGTACGTCCTTCGGCTTCGCTTTGGGCTTTTGTTTTGTCCTGTCTCTTCGTTGTCGCTCTGGGTATTGTTGTTTGTGCGCTGCGCTCCTTCAGTCTGCCTGACGACGTCTTATACCCGAAATTCTATCAGTGAAAAGCCAGCCGTCGGCCGGTGTATTTTCCTGCTCTGCGTCTAAAACAGTCATGCCCGTTTTGTTATCCGTTATAGGGGAATGCTTTTTTTCCACTCACTTTCAGATTTCGTTTGCCCAACGTGTTTATCTGTTTCGTCGGGCGTGGAGAATGCAGCGTGTCTGCCGCTGTTTGTAGGGATTCTTATATACGGTCGTCTGCTATGTTTGATGCAGAGCGTTCGCCACAGGCGTGATGAGCAATGTAGATCGCAATGTCAGACTACGTTGTTCGCCATTCGCAGTGCACTTTCAGTGCATTGCACGACCATAATTGGTTGAATGATATATCCATTGATACGTACACGGAGCTTCTTATGCCCCTGTTCCCCGACATGTTCTTCACATCGTGCTATATGTACAGCTTCACGATTGCTTGCCGAGACTACCGCTTCGCACATGATTTGCTCGTTCCGCGCGCCACTGGCCAGCCGTTTTGCTGCTTCGGGTGCTGGTTCTTCCCATTGCATCTGAACAACAACCATTGGGCATTGGCGTGTTTTGTCATCGAAGATTCGACTCGTTGCATTTACGATAGCTATAGTAACCAACATCCATCCGTTTTCCATGATTTGCTTGCATGGCTACAAACAGAGACCACGATCCCGCAATCGCCCCTGTCCATGCAGGTCGTTTATATAGATGGGCCAATCCAGTATAATCACCATAACTGCGGCGTGTTCATGCTCGTGATGCTGCATTTTTGCTGGCTTCGCCAACATCGTCGCATGTAGATGCTTTTTCGTGCTTGGATATTCCGACATACAGACGTCATCTCCATGATGAGCTTTTCATATCGTCCATCGGGCCTTTTCCGCTGCTGCCAGTTCAGCCTCCACACAGCGCTGCGTACACATGCGGCTACCGATGTCCGTCGCAGGGTGCGTTTGCTTCTCCGCCGAGCCTCTCCTTGCTCCTCCCCCCCCCCTCTTCCCCTGCCCCTCTCCCTTCCCGTTGCCAATTGTCCGGCCATCTGTTATAGGAAGAAGCGGTTTGCTGTGTAACATTCAAGTATGCCTGCGTTTGCGTTCAACTCATGACAACATGTATTCACATTTTTCCTCTCGCGCCTAACGATGTTTATAATTGTGCATGGCTGTTTCTTTGTGATTTTGCTTGCAGGTGCGACCGACGCTTGTCTACGGGTAATGTGGTGGCGGGTTGTATTCAGTTTACTTATCCTTGTATTTTGACTCCGGAGCAAGATATATGTATACATGCAAACACACATATTCTCCTTCCTCCTGTGTTTTTCTAGTCTCGTTTGATAGACATACATACATATACTCAGACATAAATACAGATCATGAACCATTCTCAAACACTACCTGCGTTGTTGCACTGCGCCGCTTTAGATTCTTCCCCTTCCCCACCCCGTTTGGCTTCTGTACACCTCATCACATTTGCTGCGGTCCTTGAATCCTGTCCACGAGCAGCCCATCTATTCACGCACAACAAAAGGTTACGCTTGCTGCGGGGACGCGAGCGGGACTGCTGCCAATTCGTCAAAGCCAGCAGCCGAATGTCACAGAATGTATCGCAGTTGCGCCGCACTTGGACATGGGAACGCTGGCTAGAGCCGGTGCCATGGACCCCGGGTCTCTCAGCTTGTTGACAGATCTTGGAAAATGTTTGGCAAACAAAGAAACGCACTCAAAAACCCGAAAAAAAACTTCCCCGGGCTCGTTCCTTCGCTCTCCTTGACCCGTCTCTCAAACCAGCTCAAGACCCTGAAGCAGGTGGCGACGTATTTACGGCCCCTTTTGTCTTTTCCTTCCACGATTGTAAACCCGCGATTCGTTTTTTTGCCTTTTTCGCTTCCTAGCTCTCTCCCTCTAGTGCTTTCCTTCTCCCTCTGCTTCTTTCTCCGCAACTCTCACATATGCTACCGCTTTTTGCCCGCCCGCACCATGCGGTGGACCGCGTATTCCATCTTATTCGCACCACACTGTGCTGCGGGTGAAATACGGAGCGGACTCGCACAGAGACTACAGCGCAGCGAGAAGAGCGTCTATGCAAAAAACAGGCCGCGGCACGGACACGAAAACTAAACAAAACTGAGACTGTTCGCCGCGAGCGTCTGCAGCGAGACACTGCATGGCACAGGCGGGCGCGGGAAAGAAAACGTAATACGCAACGCCCTCTCATGGGTACGGGCGCGACGTTGCTTGCGCCCCCCGTTTCTTGTTTCAGCTCTCAGGCGAGCCCAGCGACACTGCCTTCGCTTGTGAAGCCTGTCAGACTCAAACAATTGGCCCGCATGAAACGCCCCCCCCCCCGCGGCACTGCCTTCGCTTGTGAAGCCGCTCAAACAATTGGCCCGCATGAAACGCCCCCCCCCCCTCCCTCCGGCACGCAGCTCTCTGCAGGCGTCCGTTTCCCCACTCTGCATACGCGACCTCTCCTGTGGCGTCTCGAACCCCGAGCCATCAACCCCGACAACTGTCGCTGGCCATTTTACGGAAGCTGTGATATATTCATGTTTACAGCAACTAGCCCGGGATCGAGAGGCACGTTATTCATTGCGCCCGCCATTCTCCTCCACCGTTTCGCCAGCGTTGAAAAACGCGATCGCAGGCTGTCTGGTTGACAAACTCAGTCCCGTTAAGCTTGGGGAGTTTGTATGATGTGTGTGTGACGAGTTGGTGTTATGCACTGAAGTCAATATCCATTCATCTTCTAAGACAGACGTCATTGACCGTATGCGTGCAGTTTTATATAATTTCAATTCATCGTTGCATCCAGATCTTGTGCAGCATTATAGCTGCGAAGACTTGTCTTCGGCTTTCTCGAGCATCATGTTGTCGCGAAATGGCATTGTGCAGCTCGCCGACGCAGCGTCCATTTCAACATATGCGACGCTTGCGAATAACCGCTCTTTTGCTCGCACTCCCGGCCTCACCTCCTGAAATTCGCAATCGCCAATCATTTTTTTGTCGGTGCGCTGCCTCGTGCTTTGCAGAGTGCGACCTGGCCAGAGCTTCTTATGACAAGCCTGACAAATATCCTCGGCCAGACGAGAGTGATGCGCGGTGGGTGGCATCGTTCGATACTTTCCCATCTGCTCGTTTTCGACTCCGTGCCCGGGCTGGCAACTACTTTGCTTCCCAGGTCGATAACAAAAGATACGTTCTATCGCATTATCTTGGCAGGACCGTTTACAGATAGATGGTCAAGTGACACGTATTAAGAAGCTACATTGCGTCAGACATTCGATGGTGGAAAACCTGCTCGACTTTTACACGACGTTTAATGTCCTCTACTCTAAGACTTCTGTAAAACGTGATGACGAGGTTCTTGACAGCATTCCGCGTAACGATCCCACGTACGTGCTGGCGCTGGTCATCTGAGACCTGTCGAATGATCACACCTATGCAAAGCTATTAGGCCGCGAACAGGATGGTCTTAACGCCCCTCCGGGCATAACCACCGAGACAACTTACATTGAAAAGTCTGTGATCTTTTCGCACGCCACTGCGTCGCTGGATCCGATTGTCGAACAGCGTGTAGTCGAACTTTTGAAGGTTGGGCGAGCCAACGACCCGGTTTTCATGCTCCACACGTCTTTCAAATTCGCCAACCTTTTCGAGCCGACGCTGGAAGCCAAAATGTTCCAGCATATGTTTCCATATGGGTGCGGCCATCCCGGCGAAGAAGGACAAAGAGTCGGCGCTTCGCGCCAGCTCTGCGAGAGGCATTATTGTCTGCTGAGCTCCAGGCGCTTTGCGCAGGATCCGTATTATTGCATGGCCGCTTTCGACCATCTTTCGCTAAATCGCGGATACACGTTTTCGCACCTCACGTGCAGAATGCAACCCCATTTGCATCAATCGATCGCCGGAGTCACGACCAAAATGCCGAGCAGAGGTTTGGAAAACACCCGTCGACAAACGGTCGGCTTAAAAATACCCGATACGGATCCGGCAGTCATAGATCTGCTTCGTCATGTTGACTGCGCTTCGACGTATGTTTGGGGCAGCAACGCAGAGCGACGTGCACGCCGGCAAGAGGCATTCGCCACCTGCGACCGTTTCGGTCAGCCGACACTTACACTTTTCGTTATGCTGACCCCGAACACTGACACCTCGTTCGCGCTTGCGTCGTACGTTGGTCCTCTCGACATGGAAACATTCTACGCTGTGTTGATCGATAACCCCGACGTCCAGACAGAAGATCTCAAGCGCTTATCCATGGCCGACAATATTGCTTCGGCACGGCTTTTTGATCGGCTGATGTCCATACTTTTTGACGAGGTGCTGGGATTTGACTGCACGACTCAGCAAACTGTACCTGGGGGCGGTCTCTTCGGGCCCGTGCGGGCATATTTTGGAATGGTGGAAACGCCGGGCCGCGACACATTGCATTTGCACTGCCTCGTCTTGCTTGAAAATATGCCACCCACAACTCGTGATTTCGATAATTTACTGGAAGCAGATGCGTCTCTCGCTGATCGAGTCACGAAATACGTGGACAGCATTGTTTTTGCGTCTGCAGCCCGAGATGTTTCTCGTCTGTCTTGTGCACACTGCTATGCACTGGCGCCAGCTTACAAAATACATACGCTCCCGCAGTCAGCCCGGTGCTCGCCATTCCGAAAAGGCAAACCATAGTCGTTGGTCGAACCGCCGAGCGCAGAATGTGCACATTGTCATGCTTTAATTAGCTCGCACCAGATGCAGCGCTAGGGCATCCTGGAAGCTATTCCGTCTCCCGCTTATGATGATATTCGGTGGCAGAACACTGCTCCTGCTTCGTACCCTAAACTCACAGACGATCCATTCTACACAAACGCAACAAGCAACAGAATGCTTGCACTGTTGCCGAGCTTGCTTTCTTTTTGGTCAGCACTGCCATTGATTTTTTTCCTTGTCCAAATACACCACTGGGCTCAAACCGAGTCGTGTTTCAAGAATACCCGTATGAACAAAAAAGCAAAAGTCTGTCGTTATCTGTTCCCTCGTACGCATTGCGAACGGACAATTTTACGTGATTTCGGTGGGCAGAGGTGGCAGACCATATCTTCTATTGTTACAAATATGCGACCATGCTGGAATGGGGATATGTTATCGTATACGCGATTTCGTACAACCTTTGTTCATTGGCGCAGAGGTGGCAGACCATATCTTCTATTATTGCAGATATGCGACCAAAGACCAACATAAAATTAACTTCAAAGTCGCACTGCGCTTGGCTGCGTTCGATGCACGCTGCGAGCGTGAAAAGTTGGCAGAGGAGCGTACGCAAATGTCAGCGAAAACGAAAACACGTCGCCGCCTTGCTTCTCAACTTTTCAGTATAACGAACAAACAAGAAACCGCTGGCCCATTATGTGCACTGTATCTGCTACGGCAGTCGTGCGCGTATCTTAGCCACAGTTTCAAAACACTCCCTCTTTTTCACATGCTGAAATAGCTGCAAAATCACCCCGACACTTTGTGTTCGCTGGAGAGAGCGCCTACGAGCTTTGCTGTCAAACGACCTTTGGATGATTACATTTTACGGCCATTGGCATTGACGCATCTGTTCCTTATGAATTCACTATGTATTTTTACACTTGTACGAAATCAGCTGCCTCCACAGTTGATGGTAGCTTCCTTTAAAACCATCCGTTGTATAATCGCAAAGCATTGGCACGCCGAAGACTTTCTGCAATCCCTGTCATGCCTTATTCTACACGCGTTCTTGATTTCAGAACATGCGACGACGATGCCGCCAAAACTTTGCACGCGCAACTGTCACTATTGCTATTCAAACCCTTCCGGATTCTGACGGATTTAGTTGCGCCCGACAACACATGGCATGATGCTTTCCTTTTATTCTACGAATAGATGCCTGCATTTCTGTGCGTTGTTTACCTACAAATGCAAGACTACCATCTCGCACAAGAACGTGCAGCAGAAATGCGCAAACAAAGAGCACCCGAGCAAACTGCAGACGTTCTCTATGCAGACTCCTCGGATGGGATGTCTGACGGCTCATCGAACGCATCTATACCAATGTGTCCTCCTTCTGACAGTGACTCACAAAGTAGCGCGGAGCCGGGGATGCCATAATCACGTCAATGATAGTCGATAGCTATGCGTCGGGTTTGTCGTCTGAATTGATGACGCGCTGCGCAACAATCACACTGAATACGTATAAGAGCTTTGCGTCGGGAGACTCATCATCGACCAGTTGTTTCTTGAGACAAACCATTGGCGATCTTAACACCATCCATGCTTGGGCAAAAGCAGCGCCGCCATTGGTAGAAGATGTCGGTGCTGTCCCTGACGCCTGGGATCGGCTGCCTCGGCCCACTCGTCTCCGCCTAATCACAAACGCGCTTCAACCTTGGAATAAGGAGTTCGTCGACAATCCCACCACAAAGCCCGCTTCACCGCCTGGCTCCTTGTTCCCTACAATCTCTGATGTCTCGGTGCAGTTCTCGCTCAACCGCAAACAACACCTTGCTTTCTTTCTTTTGGCTGATTCCCTTCTCAAGATCTGGCTCTCCAAAACGACAGCTGAAGACATGGCTACGCCAATGTTGCTGCCAGCTATGGCCAGCGTAATTGAAAAACAGCAGCTCCTTATGTTTCTTACCGGAGAGGGTGGCACCGACAAATCCCACGTAGTCGCTGCCATCGATGCCTTTGCTAAAAGATGGCAGTATCCACACAACGTTGTCAAAACTGCAATGACTGGCAAAGCTGCAATTTCCATCGCCAGGGTGACATTCCATAGCTGGTTCGGGATCCACAACCTCGAAGCTGATTACTGTTTCGAACGTCGTCAGGCGCAACTAAAAGGCATACCCGGCTCAATGCCAGAACTAGATTTACTCATCATCGATGAGTTCAGCATGATGAACAAAGATGCGTTCCTTCGACTTGACCAAGCTCTGCGCGCAGCCAGAAAGCTGGATGTCCCTTTCGGTGGTGTGCATATCTTGCCGATGGGAGACTTTTTCCAGCTTCCCCCTGTTAACGGCATGCCAGTGTATTCTGATCCTTTATTGGATAAGGCAGACACGACCGCCGACCACGAAGCGTTCAAGATCTCGCGTCTCTTCGACATGGTTGTTGTTCTAACTGAGCCCGTTCGCTTTAGATCAGACCCCGAATGGGGCTGCCACTGTAAAAATGCCAGACGGGGCATATGGGGAAACAATTTTATAAATATCTTCAACAGTAGATTTTTGGAAAACATCAACCCCGCCTTGAGCTGAAATTTTATCAATCCAAAAGGTGGTCATTTCCCTGTTTTCGTTGTCCCGGATAACGACAATCGTACACAGCTACTACATTCGTTTACACGCATGTTGTGTGCATTGCTGCCTTGTGATCATCAACCTGTTCGCATCGTGGTAGACTTCGGCGCGAAATTCAAAAACAGAAAACTGCATGATATACAGTTCATAATGTCATTGCCGGACAACAAACTCGGATGATCTGCTGCGTTCCTTGACCTTCTACCCGAAATGCCGTTTTTGTTCACCCAGAACGTAGATCCCGCTCGGGGCATTGCAAACGGAACCTTCGGTATTCTGCATTCTTTACAGTTCCCTGAACATACGACGTTTGCACTGTTCCATGACACGAATGCAAACATTCGCGTGCTGCTTCCTAGTTCCCCGCCGGACCTCGCTCTTGTGCTCGTCCCCCATCGTTCCGCATTCGAACAACTCCCTGATGCGCTTTCTGCCGCCCTGCCTTTGGATGTTTACCCGGTGTTCAGACAGCGGCCATACGACTCTGCGAAGGTCGACCTGCCGACCGGTGCAAGAATGCCCTAGAGAACATGCCACGTGCGACCTCTCCAATTTCCATTCGTGTCTGCTGTCGTTTTGACCGTCTACAGGATCCAAGGAGAGACATTGACAACTCTCATTGTCGCCGAATGGAAAGCACGTCTCGATGCTAGCCACAAACGAAAACACTATGTCCTACAATAGGATTACATCATTGTCTTCCGTGTTGTCAACCGTTCTGCTTTAGTCACTTTAAAGTCATTCACAAAGGACCTCGCAGCCTTTTTCCAACCAAATCCAGCTGTTGTCCGTGAGCAATTGCGCCTTGACAGACTTTCGGATCTTACCCTGTCCCCTGCTGCGGCCTTTTGCTCTACCTCCGCTTCGAGGCCGCAAATCGCCGCTCGTCCGCTTGAAGCGTTCGATGCTTCTGTCGTTAATGCTGGACCCCCGAACGACGTGTTTGCAGACTAGACAACCCCAACTGGTAAACGGTCGCGCGCGCCGACACCTCCTGCTGTTTCGAGGACTATTCTGCCATCACAGCTGAGCCCACGGTCTTTGCCATTCTCTATCTATCCATCTGTCCATGAACAGCCGCAGCTTAAAAAACGTTCGTGCCTTCTCCCTTCCTATCTGGGGCCTCGAATTGCCATTTCTTCAAGCGAAACCTCCAATTCCTCTCTCACTGGTGACAGACTCTCGAACGATGCCCTCGTCGAGCAGACAGCCTCGGTGCCTGAGCGGTCGCGCGCGCCGATGCACGCTGGCGACGTTGCTGCTTCGACAACCGTTCCACCATTGCAACTCGACCCGCGACCTATGCTATTCTCTGTTTGTCCATCTGTTCCCGTTGTGTCTTGGACGCCGCCTCACGGCGAGTCGCAATTTACGGCAGACTGTATATACCGTAACCTCCATGGAACAGCGTGGCTTAGTGACATTCCCATTGGGGACTATATGGACTTGCTGATGGACACTTTTCCATCAGTGCTCGCCGTGAACAGTTTTACGTACGCCCACGGGATCGCATGCAATGACTTCTCGTTCGCCGACCAAAACATTGACGCTCGGTGCCATCCAAGACTCGCCTCTACATTTGCACATCTTTTCCTCCCTCTGCATATGCATGGTAATCATTGGGCACTTGGGTACATTGATATAAAAAACCAGCAATTATTCTTCTATGATAGTAGCCTTGGCCACTCCGACGCTGTGTTTTCTCGAAACATGCGCCAGTGGCTGTGTCATCGTTCTGATGCTTTCAATGCCCTTGCCGCCATATAATGCTTCAACATTCGAGGCCCTGCTCAAACAAACTCATATGATTGTGGTGTTTTTATGCTGGTTATGATTCGACATTTGTTGATCGGGCCTTCCCACCTGCCTATAAACAATTTCGGCCAACAAGATATACGATTCTATCGATCGTTCATTCACGACGAACTTATAACCAAAGTCCCGAAATCCATAACTCCACACCCTCATTTGAGTTTTCCCGTTCTCCCACCTTACTGCTACGCTCGGCGGAGAACACGATTTTCGCTAGGCCATTTCTGTTTTTCTTGGCACCTGTTCAGCGTCCGTTTTCCGACGCTGGTTTTGTGTCCAGATTATGGCTTCTTCCCAAAACGCTGAAGATAATGTGCCTGCGGCGCTCCCGCCGCTTAAACGCGATCGACCTTGCTTGCGCGAACAACTACGCATTCAAAATGAAGCCAGGGAGCAGAAACGAGTCAAACGCAACGAAATCATCCACACCAGCATCCTGCAAACGGAAGAGTATATAAGAGAAGAGGCCGCACAAAGAGAAGAGGCTACACAAACTTGTAAGCCAAAGGTGCCAGCAGAGATCGTCGAAAAAGGATACTTTGTGCACCATCTTTGAAGGTGGGCGGGTGAGATGTGCATGCTCGATATCACGCTCGCAGACATGGACCAGGAAGATGCGGTGCAAGCTGCGCATTGGATTCTGTCAAACACATACGGCGAAACACAGAATGCCATCTTGCAGGTTCTGCGCCGAGGGACTGTCTTCGACTTTAACGAAAGATGCGCATTGCCAGAGGTTGGGATTGTTCTCACGTTCGGTCACACGACAGGGCACAAGTATTTCGGCAAACAGTTCATACCGTGTTTCAACACGGACATGCGCACCATGCACCCGCAGCCCCTGATTCTTGCGGAGGCAGACAGGCCCAGTGCAGCGTCGACTTCTGCCGAAACGCATACGCCCCCGGGCCCTCCGAACGCAGGGCGCTCAAGCAAACCGCATGGATCCGGCAACCTGTGACAAGCTCCAATGAGGTGAGACGCAGACACGTTCAACCGCATCGTTCTCACGCTTAGTACTGTTTACTTCCATGCCAACCAGCACGACCACGGCGCCCGCGGGGTGCATGCCACTGACCCGCTGGACACAGCGCCCTGGCCCCCCTCCCCCACGCTGCGGGCAGAATTGTACCGCCTGATGCTGGTTTCGGTGGCTGGCTGTTGGAACGAATCCTCTGCCACGCTCCCTGCATTCTCCCGAGTTCAGACCCCGGCCGGGCACCCTCGTCGCCCTCCTCTTTTCTCATCCTCGACCATTATTCTTAGCTTTGTTGTCATTGCTGTGCCTAAACCGAAAGGTGCCCCGAACGCAACTTTCTTATGGTCATTTTTTCGTTTTTTTTATTCATTTTGCTCCTTCTGGAAATTTCAACTCGGCTTTCTTGCTTTGGGAAACTCGACCGTTTCCTCAACTCAGGTCTCGCATAGGATGGACGACTCGCCGTCTCTTCTTTGTTTTTTTTTTGAGATTTCATTATTTCCGTTGTTCCTATTTCATAGCAACCAAGCCGCTATGTGAAGACTGAAAATTGTTTGCAGTATAACTACGTCGACCATGTGTCCAATTTGGCGGGCGGCGGAGAGCCTATTCGATGTGCATTTCCTGACAATAAATGTTCTGTTTTGCTTGTCATTGTGGTGTTGCAGACACCACGATGGAAAACATCCCAGTACTGCAGGCGCTTGACGCGGCGCTTCAACAGCAACCTCCTCTGCATCATGTCACGCATACTACTCTGTCGGAACTCGAGGACTACATTCGCTACCAATCTGTTCACTATACCAGTGCTGTTCAGGAATGCGGTCTACTGGTGTACCATGCTGTTCACTGTCGCCGACCTAAACGTATTATACGTGTATATTTTCTGGGTGTCGATGAACAGCAAGCTGTTGGCCGCGTACATGGAGCATTCTCGACAGGCACATGCCGTGTGCAGCATGCCATAATGCCCGTGCGAGTCGGGCCATGGTCTACGGCTGCAGGTCGCGGGACGCGATGCCCACCATTGGTTCTTGCATCACGTTTCGCCGTACGACGGACCACTGTTATGCATGCAACCCGACAATGCTAACCTTCAATACAAATGTTCAGCACATGGTTGTTACACCTCCAGTCGTTTGTGCAGCGGCGATGCCAAATGACCGGCCTCCAAGTCCTCGTCAGATCTATGCTCCTGCAGTCCATGATTTCGACCGCCGCTTGCTTCGCCGCATGTCGTCCGCCTTTCAAGAAACCGCTGCTGGTGTTCAGGCTCTTGAGAGATCAATGCCTCCATCGTTCCGCTTGTCGTTTTCCTATGTACAATAGCTATGCTTTTCTGCTATGCCGTGTGTTTTGCTGTTTTTGCCTCAGTCTTGCGGATGATCGTCGACCAACATTCTTTTGAACTCTTCTGTGTAAAATAGCTACACTTTTCTACCGTGCTATATGATCTGCTCTTTTTACCGCGGTTTTGCGCCGCTGTACAAACCTTGCCCGCGTGAGAAAATTGATACCGATTCCAGCTAGCGTGGTTGTTTGTTTTTGCTTTTCGTTTTGCTGTTTCATCCCGTTCCCGGATTTGTATACACATTGTCTACAATTCGCTACGGTTCGGGCCCGCAGTGGAGCGACCGTAGACACAATGGAGCTTTAAGACGGGCCCCTTGGTTCAGCCGTCGTTTTTTGAGCGGTTTCATATGACAAACATTGTCAAACTGATTCCGCCTTTCTTTTCTGTACAAATGTTCAACACTTGGTTGTTACACCTGCGGTCGTTTGCGCAGCGGCGCCGCCGAATGACCAACCTTTAAGTCCTCGTCAGCTCGCATCCCTATAAACGTTTTTCTGCCATGGCGTGTGATTTGTCCTTGTTGCTTTCGTTTCCCTATTTCGCTGCGTCCCCGAAGCAGCATACGCAGAACATTTTGTTTAGCGCTTGCGCTTTTTGTATGAGGAAGCTACTGTAGATTGCTTGTTTGTTTTCGTTTTGCCTTTGCGCTTAGACATTCGTGCAGGTTTTAGGATGTTCATCCGTGGAGCGGCGTAATGGAGTTTTCAAACAAACCCTCCGTTCCAGTCGTCATTTCTCCATGCACAATAGTTGTGCCTTTCAACTGTGCCGCGTGTGCTTCTGGCGGCCCTGTATTCTTTTAGACTCGTCCATGTCAAATAGCTACACTTTCTGCTCTATCGTATGCTGCGCTCTTTTTGCCACGCTCCTGCGTTGCTGCATGTTGTGCTTCCGTTTTGCTGCTACCTAATTTGCTGCCAAGTCATCTTAGGCCACATCATCTGCTGCCAATCCGTTTGCTACCAAACCATTTTCTACCGAACCATTTGCTACTACGTCATCATCTGCTGCCTCATCAGCTGCTGTCACAGCATCTGCTGCCAAGAGGGTGTCTGCTGCCAAATCGTTCACAACTGCCACATCTTCTACTGGTTTCTCAAATGCAGGGGTGACTCCCTCTTCCAACAAACGAAAGGATGTTAGTGGTGGACAGTCTGAGTCAACGAAGAGGGCAACGGCGATCTCAATGAATGCAAAGGCGGGAAAGAAGAAGTCTGGGACGAAAATCGGGGGGCGGGCATTGGCTTTTGCAAGTCCGTCTCTCGTCTCATCCGAAGGTTACTATCTATGGAAGAAGACGATGAAGGAGGAGAGAGATGTTGTGATGGCACGTGTACAAGACGTTGGTCCACGACGATCATGATGAGGCCGGCGCATCAAGAAAGAGGCCGGAGAACAGCATCAGCGTGCCAAAGACATTCGCGCTACTGGTGCTAAATACAGCCACTACGCTTGTTTGTTTTCGCTTTCCCTTTTGCTGTTCCGGGTTGGCACAAACACCGTTTGCAATTTACTATGGCCTGAACTCACAGCAAAATGATTATAGACACAATGGAGTTTTCAGTCAGACTCTTCGTTCCGCTTGTCGTTTTTCTATGTACAATAGCTATGCTTTTCTACTGTGCCGTGTATTTTGCTGTTTTTGCCTCGGTCTTGCGCCGCTGTAGACCGCATCCTTGTTGGATGATCGTAGCCATGCGTTCTTTTAGACTCATCTGTGTAAAATAGTTACAATTTTCTACCGTGTTGTATGATTTGCTTTTTTTGCCGCGGTCTTGCGCCGCTGTACAAACCCTGTCCACGTGAGAAAACTGATACCGATTGCGGCTAACGCGGTTGTTTGTTTTTGCTTTTCCTTTTGCTGTTCCGGCCCGCTCCCAGATTTGCATACACACTGTCTACAATTTGTTACGGTCCAGGCCCGCGGTGGAGTGACCATAAAGTGGTTTCTTACGACAAACAAATTGCTTCCACCTTTCTTTTCTATTTCTGCAGTTCTCGATTTCGCAATAAGTGATCTGCTTGGTCAATCTACTCCCGTCAGTCGTGTGTTCTTTTTGGGGTTCGCGTCGACACAATGCTTAATCCCGGTCACCATAACGTCCGCAGCAATGCAGACCGGATTCGCGCTTTCCTGATGTGAAATGTCACAGCTGTCTATGTTTCTGCCTGTGTATCTGTATGTATGCCTGCCAAACAGATACAAAAAAATACATGTGCGTCCTCGTGTGTACATATGTATATCTCCTTCCCTCTCTCTCTCTGTTTCTCTCTTTATTGCTTTATATGTATATATGTCTATGTGTATACGCGTGTGTATGTAAAAGAAAAAAATGAAGAAGAGCAAAGAGAAGGGACATCTTCTCTTTGCTCTTCTCAAGGTGTCATTACCCAGTGGAGGAAAAAGTGGATAATGTTAATTCGTGGAAAGATTGGAGAAGGCTGCTAAGGAGAGCCATCAACATTTAACTGTTGTCCTCTTTTTCTCTTGTTGTTTGCTTTCTGTGTTGCTAATGAATGAGGAGGATCTAGTTGCAAAGTTTTTTCCTTTATTGATGTGTTTGTTGGAATCTCTTCTTTCTCATCCGAATTTAGCTGCAATGCAGATCACATATCAAAGCAAGCCTTGGTCTGAATGTGCCCTAGTTCTGTCTAACATCTTGTACGCAATGTAAGCAATAAGTCAAGGACAGCCATCGTCCGTTACAATGCCGTTCTACAATATAACCATGTGACAAACCACGCAGCCGACCAACCCAATCCAACCCAACCCATGGCCCTGATTGCTAGTCACAATGTCACACATAGTGTTTTTTTTTCGTTTTTTCACACTTGAAATTGTTGATGAACGTGGCATGGTTATGACACCTAATGCATCCTCAACAAGATGACAGCAGCTTGTGATCACACTCACCATCAAATCTTGTACTCCGCCGAGCCTTGGTACCCAACTCAATCATGCGTGTGTCAGTGTGACAATGTGCCAATGTGACAGTGACAGCGACTGAGTGTGTGACAATGTGTGAAAGTGTGTGGCAGTGTTTGACAGTGTGGGACTAATCATGAAATTGCATGTATTCCATGAGCTCTGTTACAACCCCGTGGCAGCTTATCCGTGTCCTCTCGACCAGCATGACCATGATCTCCTCCTCGTGTAATATGCGTGTTCCTCTTCGCCTTCCCCACCTGCTCTCCTTCCCCCTCTCCTCCTCTCATCTTCTTCACTTGTGCTCACAGTCAGGCAGTATGCCCCGGTTGTGTCCCAACTTGCATAGATCCACCATCATTTTGCTCTGCTCACCTGGTATTTTGACCTCATTCTTCTGAGTGCTGACAGAAATTACGGTGTGTGGAAAGTGATCATAATGAAGATAAACTCAGGGCAAATTCACCATGGCAACTGCGGACCCAAACACTGGACACTCCAGGACTATCTTTTGGACTAGTGTCTGGACCGGTTCGGACTGTCCGGTGATCCGGACATCATCGGACACCCGGATAACACCTTACCCGGACAGTCCGGACCGGTGG
>BFEA01000039.1:860139-880117 GCA_003427395.1 Chara braunii
TATTATGTCCTTCTGCATGCACGTTGTAAATTTCGTCATCCTACTCTGAGTGGTCAAGCAAGGCCGAAATGCAGAAAGGCAGAATGTTTGGAAAAAAAAAAAAAAAAGGTCAGGACAAAACTGTGAGGTGACAAGGACAGAACCCTCTGCACCTGTGAGACGAGGCAAACAAATACTTGGACATTATTCAAGGCATTCTACACAGCAGTTCTTGAACCCTAAACCTGACAGAAAGGATAAGACTAACTACTGTGTGATTTGTGTGTGTGTGTGTGTGTGTGTGTGTGTGTGTGTGTTTGTGTGTGTGTGTGAGAGAGAGAGAGAGAGAGAGAGAGAGAGAGAGAGAGAGAGAGAGAGAGAGAGAGAGAGTGAATGGATGGGGGAAGCAAAGCACTGTTCTTCCCTCCATAAGGGTGCAGGCGTCAGTGGACATTGTACTGTGTCAATGTCTTAGTGACATGAGCGAAATTGCATCCATGATTTTCACATGTCTAGTTCTGTGAACCCTGCTGCGTTGGTCATGTAACTTCTGTTGCTCCACAATCTGGACCAGAAATGTACTTCAAAGTCTTACCTAAAGTCTTTGATGAAGCACTCTTGTCTATGTATCAATGTATCATACATAAATTACTCTTCTCGGGGTTGAGCCCATCCCCTCGGGGACCTTTCTCACTGGGACGCTAAGTTGCAAAAGTAATCTTCTCCTTTTTTTTTTCCTTTTGTAATGGCCCCCAAGTAATTGTCCTAAGATATCCCGACCTACCATCCCCTCAAGGTTTAGCCTATCCCCTCAGGGTTGAGCCCATCCCCTCAGGGTTGAACCTAATCCCTAGTGATGGATTGGAGGGACGAAGGCATGCAGAAGCCGCTACCAACACCAACCAGGGAGACCAAGCCATCTATCTCAGCTGATGAACGCAAAGTGTGCTGCTACTTCAGATTTTTAGTGACATAAGCGAAAAATGCATTCCTGCTCGCATGTCTAGTTCTTCTTCAGAAGCCCCTTCCAAGACCAACCAGGGGCCATTACTTAAGGGATCTTCTTCTTCTGCCGCCGCTGCCGCTGCAATTTTTTTTTTTTTTTTTTTTTTTCTTCTTCTTCTTGTCGCTGTTGCGTTTGCTTCTTCCGCATCCGGTTCAGCATAGCTAAGGTTGGAAAGGAGCTGAAAAATGTATTGAAGGCCTCTGCTGCCATTGCCAATAGTTTTTCGAGTTCCGTATATTTTGGGTCTAATCGTCACTGAGACTGGGGCTTTCGCACATCTGTCCATGTTTATGCCTGCGTATATATATGTTTGCCTGTCAAACAGATGCAGAAAAATGCATATGCATCTGCATATGTGCATGTGTGTCTCTCCCTCCCTTTCTCTCTTTGTTTCTCTCTTCATTGCTTTATATATATATATATATATGTCTACGTGTATACGCATGTGTATGTAAAAGAGGAAAATGAAGAAACGCAAAGAGGAGGGACACCTAGATGTAGCTGCCCGTTTAGGTCTAATCGTCACTGGGGCTGGGGCTTTCGCTTGCAGACAGCAGAGCGTGTGCTGCTTTCCTTCAAAAGAACATCTGGTGTGACGAATGCTCAGCAAATTATCCTGACAGTCATGTTCAGACATCTCATGGAAGAATGATGCCTGTACAATGATGTCAGGCAGCATCTCATAGATCCTCACCAATGCAGCCACAGAAGAAACAGGGAGCCAGCACCATCTCGAATTTCCGTAGGTCTAACATTCGAGTCTGGTCATTATGGCTTCATACAGACTGAAAGTTGCCCCGAATAAGGCTATGCTCCTCACAATTCACAGAACCGAGAGAAGACCTGCGCGGGCTCGCGTATCAGCGCCACCAGTGCGATCATAGGTCGGCGCACGGCCAACATGCATATACGCCAACAGAGTAAGGAACAACAGATAGAGGCTCACCAGATTTGCCACGTGTCCTCCTCACCTTTGTACCCTCATCTGGAGCTGAAATGTGTTCTCCCGCCCAATGAATGAACTAAAAATACTGACGGCAAGGAAAAATCGTCGCCCCTAATTTTTATTATGCCTATTGCCTAAGGCAAGGCATGTGTCGCCGAACGCGCGCATTACACGACACTGAATTTTTAGTAGTAGTCTACGTGGCGGGGATATGCGAAGGTACTCGGAAGGCCTCCGACAGATTTGGAATTGCAGGAAGTGGCCTTTCTTTTCTGTTTCTGCAGCTCTCGATTTCGCAATAAGTGATCTGCTTGGTCAATCTACTCCCGCCAGTAGTGTGTTCTTTTTGGGGTTCGAGTCGACACAATGCTTAATCCCGGTCACCATGGCGTTCGCAGCAATGCAGACTGGATTCACGCTTTCCCAATGTGAAATGTCACAATTGTCTATGTTTCTGTCTGTGTATCTGTATGTATGTCTGTCAAACAGATACAAAAAAATACATGTGCGTCCGCGTGTCTACATGTGTATATCTCCCTCCCTTTCTCTCTCTGTTTCTCTCTTTATTGCTTTATACGTATATGTCTGTGTGTATACGCGTGTGTATGTAAAAAAGAAAAATGGAGAAGAGCAAAAAGAAAGGACATCTAGATGTCCCTTATGTCCCTTCTCTTTGCTCTTCTCCAGGTGTCATTACCCAGTGGAGGGAAAAGTGGATAATGTTGATCCGTGGAAAGATTGGAGAAGGCTGCTAAGGATAGCTATCAGCATTTAGTTGCTGTCCTCTTTTTCTCTTGTTGCTTGCTTTCTGTGTTGCTAATGAATGAGGAGGATCTAATTGCAGAGTTTTTTTCCTTATTGATGTGTTTCTTGGAATCTCTTCTTTCTCATCTGAATCTAGCTGCAATGCAGCTCAGATATCAAAGAAAGCCTTGGTCTGAATGTGCCCTGGTTCTGTCTAACATCTTGTACACAATGTGAGCAATAAGTCAAGGACGGCCATCGTCCGTTGCAATGTCGTTCTACAATATAACCATGTGACAAACCACGCAGCCAACCAACCCAATCCAACCCAACCCATGGCCCTGATTGCTAATCACAATGTCACACATACGCATATGTTCCTTTTTCTTCTATTTTTATTCTTGCACATACAAGACAAACAAAATGTTATGCACACTCAATGATCGCCTTTTTTTGGGGGGGGGTGGGAAGCATCTCAGAAAGTCTATTTGAGCGGGCGGGCTCTAGAACCAAAACAAACAACAGAAATGAAAAAGATAAGGTCCTTTGTGGCTTGTTGAGTTTTTTTTGGGCCCTTTTGTACTCGTTTATTTTTTGTCAGGGTTACATTCAATCAGCAGAAGGGGTCTGGATTTAGTATTTTCTGTGTATGGATCATACCCCAACTTGTGCACCTAAGCTGGGTAATGGTCCCATATTTTGTTATTACTCTTTTTTGGGGGGTTGTTTGTCTGTGGAGGGTTTGCCGCCCAGAGCCCCCTCCTTTTTTTTGCATAATGATAACAATTTGAAAGAGGAGTTTATCATCAGATTAACACACTAAGGGCCTCGCTGCACTACTCTTGAAATGCACAAAAGACAAAAATCATGGTCATGTATCTTTCCATGTTCTGGCTGAAAATTCGCTCTCATTTTGAACATTTGATGAGTAGTGTAGCGAGGTCCTAAGTCTTGGAACATCTGTTTGTTTAGCATTAAATTAAATATATTTTTGTAGAAAGAAGAAGAAGAAGAAGAAGAAGAAGAAGAAGAAGGGAAGAAAAAGGAAACGGTCGACGTCGAACTGAACGACCCTTGGTGGATTCAGAAATGTAGTATTCCCCGCCCCAACGAAAAGAAAAGAAAAGACTTGTAGTATTTCGCTCAGTGACAGCTGTTGCTTCGAGGAAGTTTGAACTCTGGTCTGTGTAATTTTATTATTATTATTTTTTTTCTCCTTAAAGGTCAACAGCTCAAGGGTCTACCAACTGAGATATGCCATCCAGTTGGTACTGCTTGCCAATTTCCCATCATGATATGGTGTACCTGGAACGTTTCACTTTTTTTTTTTTTTTTTGGGAGCCTGTAAAACATGTGTTTGGACGTCACTTCACATCCAGATAGTATATCAGATGGCTCCGCATCCTATGGCGGCAACGAGGAGGTAAAATTGTCAAAAAATATTGGCCCGGGGCCTGTTTGGTTTGGAAGCTCGATTTCGTTGAATGAAGAAAAAAAAAGAAGTGAAAAAGAAGGAGAAACTGTCGTTGTGTAATCATCGGTCTCAAGGGCTCATGATGTACTATCACTGCCATTTATTCCTTTTTTTTTTCGCGTTTTCGTATCACTTGACTACAGTAGAGTTTGGTTTAGAGTTTATGTACCCCTGCTTTAAATTTTGCGTGTGCGGCATTCAAGTTGGTGGATAAAAAAATGTTAGAGGTGTCTGGTGCCTACATGATACACGCCCATGACGTCGAACATTAGTTGCTGCGCTTAGGGGGGTTGCGACTTTCTGCACATTCCCACAAAAGCGTCTAGATTCGGGCGCTTAGGCAACTTTCATTGGGGTTATTTTGCAAAGATGACAGGTTGTGTCAGCAGAATGTTTCGGTCTACCTGGATCTTTTAGGTGCATTTTGGCATATGGTTCAACTTATAGGGTTGTCTCACAAATTGTCCATTTTTTATTCTATTGTTGCATAGGGGACAAGGTCCGGTAGGGGCGACGAGTTCCCTCAATGCCTGAATGCGGCTGTGTTTTGGGGTTCTCGTAGGCTGGTCGCCGGTCCGCCCCTGACCTGCGCCCCCACGCCCGAGCGTGATATCAGTCAATGTTAATGAAATGGTAGAGGGATCAATACCTCCAGGACTGTCTGAAGAAACACAAACAATAGACAAGCATAGGAAGAACCACAAGCCACGTCGCATAGGCAAAAAACAAAAGAGTGGCTCCATGTCACAATTAGGCCATACTCACACGGGGACCTGAAGTCGCAAATATCACCAATTTGCGACTTTGGGTGCCCCTGTGGTCACACGGGTCGACTCTGTCCACAAAGGACGGTCACGGCCCTGACATTTGCAAGTCCCAGGAACTGCATGTAGGGCATACTCATTGACCTACCGTGAGGGCACGGGTGCGCAGCCCGTAGTTTGTATATGCTTGATTGATGAAGGAGACGTTATTGGTGAGGTTTAGAAGTAGGGTGATTGTTGCATTGAAAAAAAAGAGTATTTGTGTTTGTGCTTGTGTGATACTTAGGGTGTTTGTGTTTATCCCATCTGTTATTGTTGGAATGTGTGGGATTTAGGTAATTTGTATGTTATTAATGTATTTGATATTTGGCATACCTTGATTCATAGTTGGTGTCGAGGCTGGTGGTCCTTGAATCTTGGTCCATATGTCGTATATGTGTGTGCTTGAGTGTTTGTTGTCATAAGTTTTTTGTTAATTAAATAAAAGTTGTTTTGTCACATGTGACTCACTCAATCGGGCGTTGTGTGTGTGGGGCGTTGAATAAGTCCACGTTCAGACACATTTGTTTGCACTTGCAAATGCAATGCAGGTGTGCCGTTTCAACCTGCAGCCACACACGTGGTTAACGGGGGACCCCCAGTTTCAGCTCCTGAGTAACAGGTTCAAAACTGAAATTAGGGTTTGGGGGTGATTTTTCTTAATTTTTTTTTTGATTGTTTTTGTCTTACTTCAAGATTGTTGTGCAGTGTACCAAATTTGGTCTTATTCGGAATATTGAAATTTTTTTTGATAAGACCATTTCCAAAAACGTTGAAAATTCGTTGAATCCAAAATGTCATTCAAGTGCACTTTTGCCTTACTGTTTTACCCTGTTTGTTAATATGGTGTGCACTCTATGGAATGATGCAATTTTTTCTTAAAAAGGGTTTCTGGTTTTCTTATAAATAGCATTAAAAAAACGCTGAAATTTTGGGTCTTCGTTAACCGCCTCTCCCCAAAGATTTACCCTGCCTGTAATCTTCAAACCTTCCAACGACCGAACAAACCCGAATCAACGACCGGTATAAGGAAGGACGACGAAAATGTTTAGGGGGGGAAATGTCTCAAGGAGGGGAAACGCACCCCTGATGGGTTGCAAACAGAAGGACGAAAATCTCAAATTTTATTGGCATTTGGGTGGGCCTATTTGAGATATTTGGTCCTCGTGTGGTCACACGTTCAGACTTCGTCCATAAATGACGAAGTCACGGCCCTGACACTTCGCTCTGTGGGCAAGTGTGCATAGTCACACGGGTGAGGACCAAAAATTATGAGGCAAATTTTTTTTTTCCCCATGCCAAAATAACATTAGTGTCTTCTTTGCAACATACACGTTTCGAAGTGAAGGAAGCCCCCCCCATCGTTCTCCCACGTCAGCACACTCCTCCAACAAGTGAAGTATCGCCTCAACATCTTGTCATAAACAAAACTTCCCTCTATCTCCGTGTAGGTTTGGACATCCATTAACATTGTTGCCCCGCTATTGCCACCTCCATCTTAATGCAGCTTTGAACGTCGCCCAGCTTCAGAAGTCTACTGGGGCTGCTACTAGTGGTGGTTAGAGAGTCATCGTCATTGTATTTTGTGTTGTTTTTGTCTACGTTCGGAAGTTCATTATCGTTGGTTACAACTTTACAGTGGCAAGACCACTGTCAGCGTCATCCGACGAACTTGCAGACTAAGTGCGTTGTTGGAGCAGAAACCCTTACAAGGGTATCTGCAGGGTATTTTTAGATGTCGGACGTCCGAAAATTGTAAGAGGTTTTGACTTGATAAGGTTAACGTGCTTGTCATAAGTCCATTCAAACCTATCTATATTTTTTTAGACATCCGACGATGATAGTGATTGATTGGCGGCGCGACCAGTTATGCTACGCTCCTTGGGGGGGAACTGGGGCGCACGACTGTTAGGGTACTAAGTTTGAACCTATTCTACTTCAAATAAGGACGCGCGGCCATATGGTCGCACGATTCATAACCTCTGTAAGTGTTAGGGATAGTCACGCCAAGTGCGTGACCACGTTATAGGGTGGAAAGGTAGTCCTACGATTAAACATAACCGGTAGAGCTTGCAGAGTCATAGGTTCGGTGAGAAGTTGGTCGTATGTTATTCTTAAACCACCAGTCCCCCCACCAACCGAAAACGAGCATTCCGGTGTGTTAGGGCCGCATTTCGTGTGGGGCGCCGGCCGATAGGCAACCAGCGGGTCCAGTCATCCACTTTCGAAACACATACTTTAGCGATGTTTTTCGCACTGAATAATCCACAAAAAAAAATAAAATTTTGGGATCCGGTAAACTAGATCGTGATCTTTCCAAAAAAAAAAAAAAAAAAAAAAAAAAGTGAAATTATCGTCGCACTAAATCAACGCATTTTCCATTTTTGCCACTTCGCCGGCTATCGATCAACAGAAAAGTACCCTAACTCTGGGGATTTTTCTCGCTCATACCAGTTCGAAAACAAATATGAAAATTGGTGTCTTAGTAAATTACGTCGTTATCTTTTCATAAAAAGATTAAAAAAAAGAAAAAAAGTTATAGGTAGTTAAATGACTGTCACGCCGATTCGACATATTTTCCATTTTTGCCACTGAGTTGCCTTTCCACACGGTCCTATCGGTAATCCTCATTAGTGTTTATTACCAGTCCCCCTGATTTTTCAACGTCGGGAGGGCTGATGGTTTAAAAAAAAGTGGCCATTGACTCCTTCCACAGTCGTAGAAGAAGCTAGCCCAATATGATATGATATCAGAGTGTCACCCTTAGGATCCAATGATCGAATCCAACAAGTTCATATGGGCTATATCCTTTTTTTATGGAGCAACTCATGAGTAGTGTGGTTGATCTCAACCACGCAATCTTCAGATCGCACGATTGAGATCGGTCGCGCCAAAAGATTAGCATGATCCCTGCGCAAGGATGACGCACAAAAATTGAGATTTTTTTTTTCTCCGATTCTCAAAGGGAATCAACCTTGGTTCTGGATTTCAGGCGGTCGTGGTTGAAAACCACGAAGTTTGACATGTCTGTTGGCCTAAGCCAACTGTAAAAATAAGAAAATAAAAATGGAAAATAAAAACTAAACGGTGTTTTTGTTATAAGTGAAATTGTTTTCATGTTCACTTTTTTTCTTAACTGTAAAATGACAGAACGAAATGAGGAAATTATAGACGAAATAACGACAAAGCAAAATAACGACAAAGCAAAATAACAACAAATCGAAATAACGACAAAGCAAAATAAGGACGAAACAATGTTCATAGCAATGCAAAGTTGAAGGAACGACAAAACAATGAGGAAAAATTAATGTGACAGTCATGCTCCCGTGTTGCCTGTGCTCAAAATATAATACAATGTCAAGTTTTTACCTCGAATGTTTACACTCGGTAAACATGTCAATCTCATCAACAAAATATTAACTACGGACTGTAGCTTTGGTCGCACCTCATTGACTTTCCTATCTAATCATGGACAAAATGTCAAATGTTATTCTAAGCCTTATATCAGAAATATTGGCTTGTGAGAAAGTAAATGGAGGGAAGTGACTTCTTGCAAGCAAAGATGAAAAACCTAACATAAAAACACTACAACTACAAGCATCCTCTTGAGCAGGAATTTCATCTACTAACGTATCAAAGGAGGATGTAGGTCCGTCCACATGATATATTTTACGAAGATTGTGTCGATGAAACTCCGCTTCGAAAAAATATTCCAAACGTTCAAGGACTAAAACATAGTCAGCACGAGGGAGAGAGTCTATGAAGTGAAATTTACAGTTCGGACCGTCTATGCTGACATAAGCTAACGCCCAGTGATTTCCAAAATGAAGAGTGATAATCACTAAGTCATAATAAAAAAGATTTGTGTCCTTCACCCATTTCATCCCTTCGAAATATGCGGTTTCAAACCTCAAAGGACCTGAAAATCGAGTGAAGAAAAAAAAATTGAAATGTGCACAAAAGGAACTCTATCTCTTGTCACTTCTGTACATGCCGAATCAACCTTGATGTGATCATTGGTGATCTGGACGGCTAGCAGGTACAAATTGACGACTTCGTCATTTAGCCATTTCTCATCCTCGACGATGACCATGATGTCTTCCTTTCCCACCTTTCAGCTCCCCTAGTAATCGATAATGCCGTATGCTTCATTGTCTTCGCTGCTGCCTGTAATCATGTCAAGATACTCCTTTTCTTCTACGGTGAGACATTTTGTTGCTAAACGAATTTGGAGGTCATGAACTGCATACAAACACACATATAAACAACAATGGAACGACTAAGACTTCATACAAAAACGAACTTTTCGTTATGTGATGTACGACGTAGACTCGAGTTCATGTTTTTGATTGTCTATCTGTTTCGCTATCAGAGCTGTCATCCACAATAGATAAACTGCAACCTTCGCGATGCAATTTCTTCCCTTCTTTGAGGCTTATTCCAACAACTTTAAACATCCTTAGGGCAGCTGGCTTCATAGATGGAAATGTCATGGGTGTAAGTCTTCTTCTCTCTTTTTTGGGCAATAACGGCAAAGTCGATAAGGCTTGCAAGCCACGACGAATAATATTCTTCTCACTCTGCCTTTGCGAACGTACATGCGTCGTTTTTCACAGTTCTTTTCGTCGCTCTGCATATTTAGCAATATAAAACGACAATGATTGACAAGACAAAACATTATGAGTTTAAGTTCAATTTCCCACATAATTGCAAATAAGAGATACACAATATTCTACTTCATTTCTTCTCATGATCGAGTGCACGGTTGCAAGCCTAGGGAAAAGATTAGTTCCTATGAGATGAGTGCATGTACCCCCTAATCCGCATAAAGTATTAGATATTTCCTTAGAGATAAGTATGTGCTTACCTCGGTGGCTCACTAACGCTTTGTGTTCAACACGACCTTCTATCACCCCATGCGATGGTGTAAAAGGAGATTCGTCGATAGATATCACGAGGTTAGCAGACTGTTGTGCTTCTGATTTTGCAACCATAAGTTCAGGCTGTACAAGCGTATGTTGCTCCCGTGTACTTAGTACTATATATCCTTCATCCTCTTCGATGGCCTGTACATTGGCAGTTTCGTTTGCACCTGCAGTCGCGCTTTCATTCTTTATGTCCAGAGAGACTTCATGCTCATCTTTCTCAGCTGGCATATCCAATGACATCTGTAATTCTACAAGTGCACCAGTATTATTCACTTGCGCAGTAACACTTTCGCTCGCCAACACAGTGGTCGCCCAAACTTGGTCATCCGGAAGGACGTCCTCGACACATTTCGGCAGTTCTCCATGACTTACGCCCTTGACGCTTGCACCGCCGCTTCCTCCCAAATCATGACCACTTGCATCGCCTTTCGATCCCCTGCCATGTGCACCGCTGCTTGGTCCTAATCCCAGAGGCGAACCCGATCCCCTGCAATGTGCACCGCTGCTTGGTCCTAATCCCAGAGGCGAACCCGATCCCTTGTCATGTGCACCGCCGCTTGGTCCTGATACCTTTCCCTCTGTTTCTTGACGCCCTTGACACATTTCGTGGTTTTGCAGTTCACCATGACTTATTGGCTTTCCACTTGCACCGACGCTCGGTCCCAGACCCTTGCTACTGGCAGTGCCCCGTGGTTCCGATCCCTTGCCATGTTCACCACCACTTGATCTTGTTCCCTTGCCAAGCGCACCGCCGCTCGATCCTGATCCCTTGCCACTCTCATCGTCGCTCGCTCCTTTCCTTTCCCCAACTTTGTCTTCAAGTTCCTCTTCGATACGCCAATTATATCCAAAAGCTGGACTTGTTTCTCGATCATAAAACTCTTCCAGATACTCAAGCCATCGAGATGTTTTGAATTCCTGAAAGATTTCGTCTGTCCTTGCATCCAGTCTTGATTGAGAAACCTTCGGATTAAGTCGCAGTAGTCGCTTGCCAATCTTATTTTTGGCGTGTGTGACAAACTTGGATCGTGACATACGTCTGTGGAGGCAAAATTGCCACTCCCCTTCTTCTTTTATAGCCATTACCCAGTTCCCTCTCGCCAATCCAGGTTGAAAGTGGTGGGGGTGCCATATAATGTGATGACCCCATACGTTGTCAGGCATCACCGTATAATCGTCTCGACACACAACAGGTCCAGGAAGCCGTGCAATGTCCGGAGGGATGATGTCTTCAATCTCGTACTCCAAAGGCTGGGACGGAGGTGGTTGAGGAGTTTGAGAGCGTATCAATTCCAAAACAGTAGCCGGGCTATGTGCAAGTGTTGACAGACTTGCCATAACCTCTGGGGAGGGAATTGCCTGCACCCTCGGATCATCCCGAACTGCGCCGGAAGATAGCGCTGTTGTGTTGCCCGCCATGTAACTGGTCCGTTGAAACTGGTCCGTTGTAACTGTCATACTCGAAGCCCCCCCCAGAACCGGACGATGTGCCCGGCGCACCCATCTTCTGCGAAGCCGAGCTACAAGCTTTTTGCCTCTCATCTGCGAAAGCCGCTTGCAAAGTACCATTTTCACTTTCTTCCTCCGAGTCCACAAAATTGAAGCCTTCCCCAAAACAAGTTGCATAAGCTGCGATTGTAAACGCCCCGATTTGTCCGTCGAAGTATATCATCTCCAAACGGTCTAGAAATGCAACTTCCGTCTCCGCCGGTGCCTTATGATACCCCCTCAGAAGTGATTCTATTTTTCGCCTTCTGACGATATATGCACGTTCCCCTCTGTTTTGTGGCATAGTCTCGAAAAAGAACTCCCAAATGTTGACGATGTTTTGACCAACTTTGTAGATGAGATCACGCTTTTCATCATGTCGAGGAGGCGGCTTAACAAAGTTGGCGAAGTAAAGTCAACTCTTGACCATCTTGGTGACGAATTGAACGAGAAACTCGAACTTCATACCCTCCCCTTCCAGAACAATGCAATGACGGTGACTCTTTAACAACTCCCAAATCAACGCTGCATGACCTTTTCCCAGGAAAACAACCGCCTCATCCGCAGGACAAAAATGCTCCAATGTCTACACCATCGCATTTGACTCCCTTTCCATACCTTCGTACGCAAATTTCTCCCTTAGCTCCATACCTGCCATTTTCAACTTCGTGGACGTGAAGTTCTTCTCCACGACATCAGCCAACATCTTTGGCCTTCTCTCTCTGCGCACAAGTGCTGATAAGTCATCCGCCTGCTCGCCAGATGAGCGATCTGCAGCTGGAGTGTTTGTTGGAATGTCTTCAAACAAGGGAATAGTGTTGCGGTGATAATCCCCATCGTTGGAGTACATAATGACAATCATTCTGTCTGTGTTCTCCAAAGGCAAGTTCGCAACCTTATATAAATGTTTCGCCTTCGTTTGTTGCTGACGAGTCCACTTTAGAATAGACAAGTGAATGTCAATCTCCCAACTTGTAACTCGCTTGAAAAGTGTATACTCGCAAGACCGCGGAAAGAAGCACAATAATGTCCAATAATCACCAGCCAGTTTTCCCATGAACTTCCGCAGACCATCAAAGACTTCTTCAGTCCACACCCCTATCTGGGTTGGGTGACACAAATCCAACACGGCCGTGTGGCAACTCAGATGTTTGACGACTCTGTATATTTCCTTGGAATCCATCTCGTTTGAAATATCGCTTGGTTCCCCTTGGAATGGGACGAAAACAGAGTTCACGTTCTGTCTTTTGAAATATATATATTACGCCGAGCCCGACATTCTTATGCTTTCCGAACCCTTGGTTTCTGATCTGAGCAACAACTTGTTGACAAACTGCACGAACTCTTCTGGGCACTTCGCAGCAAGTGACGATGTTTTCTTGAAGCCCTTTTCTCCTTTTTCCTCCTCTCCTCCAAGTGTAGCCGGGAAGGTTCACACCCAACTCATGTCTTTGAAATGGCGACGCTGGTCGATCCACCTCTCAGACGTCAATCCTTCATCAGAGTACTTATCAAACAAATCAGAAAGGTTGTTGAAGAATGGTTCCGTCCACTCTGACGACTTCCTGTGAGGGTCAGAAATGAAGACGAAGTAGTGAAACATCCTCAATATTGCTCTTTCAATCTTCACCATTTCCACATATGTTTCCGTTGAATGTTTCCCGACACGTTGAGCAGCTCCACTTTGCTTAGGAGTCAGTTTCACACTACCTGTGAGAATGTCTCGCAACAGTTGCAGCCGTTCACGCCTCCCAAGGGCTGAAAAAGGCTTCCACGCTCTGATATCCGGATCGTGCACAGCCACGAGGTAACCAGGTCCTTTGGTACCCTGAAACCAGTGAACCGGATACGTAACTCCACCTTTCAACTCAAATCCGGATCCAACCCTCGGTGCCTTCCCTGATTCACCTTGTTTGGTAGCAGGCTTCACAGCATCTCTCCCCGACAATTGTCCAGCTTCCCAAGCGGCGTACACTTGTTTCACCTTTTCGACAACGTCATCTGTTGCCTTTGCCAACAACATGTAGGGCCCGAGGGCATTAGACCACTGGCCGCTCCATTGAGTAGTAAGAGACATGTCAATCAAATTACAAATCCCGATCAAACGAAGAGCCTCTCCTGCAAACTTTTTATACTCTGCATTTTTCACTTCTGTCGCTGAGCCGCCTTTAGCTTCAGGACCGTTCGACTTGTGCCACAACTTCCGTATGTTCTGGATAACCACGATCTGGTGTGGCGGGGTATTCCATTTGTCCTTGGCATTCTGGAAAGTGCTCAACGTGCCGTAATTGTTCATGCTCTTATCTGGATAACAAACAGGCCTCGCGGTCCAGCGATCCAATCGGAGCTCTTGTGCGATGTCAGGGCATTCAACAAAACACCTTCTTGCCGCTGCCACGATATGCTGACCGCTGAGAGGGTAATAGTAGTACTTGTTCACAAATTCGAGGTCGAAATCATCGGGCAGCACCCTCCTTGCTCTCACAATCCTCCCTGAAGCGTCAGTATGCAATGTATCACGGAGGGCAACTAACAAAAGGACAGTCTTCTCATACAATGTACAAACATTCATACCGGCAGCTCCAATCAATCTCTCTCTCATAGCATCCTCACCCGATGCAACCATTGCGTCATAAATGTCGTCAACCGTCTGTTGCACAAGATAGCGTTGATTGTATCTGAATTCCCCGTCGGGGATATCCAGAATTCGGTTGAACTGGACATAAATGAATTCCATGTCTGGACATTGATTCCCACGCTCGTCCAACTCAAGGAAGAAGCCTTTGCTGAGAACACCAGAAGAAGTCACTGATGGCACATTTCTCAAACTTGGCGGCCTAGTAACTGTCTTGCCTTTGGCCTCTTCATCCGATTGYGGTTGTTCCGCTGGAAAAACGGAAGTCTTTTCCATGACACCACCTTTTGCCTTTCTTTTCTTTGGCTGCTGCTTTTTCTTCGCGATTGCCTCAGTCTCCCGTGTTCGCTGGACCGCCTCCATTTATTGCCTCAGTCTCCCGTGTTCGCTGGACTTTTCCTCTCTCGCCTGTGCTTCCTCTTTCCCTCAGCGAGCCCTGCAACATCTGTATGCCCAGCCACAACCACTGTCGCGTGCACATCCCCCTCACATCCTTCGTAGCTGCTCCCATATCCTCCTGCCAGACCAACCTCCCCACCCAATTCTCTCATAGTGTGCTCATTGTCTTCATCCTGTCCAACCAGTCCGCAGTACGGACCCTTCTCTCCGATCTGCCGAGCTTTCGGACCAGGCAGCGTATCGGGGATCGTGATCGAAGACCCTGTCTCCACGGTTTTCAAAAACACGCATTTAGGCTCTGATATGCGGTCCTCTGGATGCACAACTGGCTCTCTGCCCGCGATCACATTACTGTCAAGAAACCCGAGGACATCAACGAGGTTAGGCAACTTCACTGTCAATGTCCCTGGTGGGTTGAACACATCAACCAGCGACTTTCCGAACCCCGCGTGGTTGGCCCATCGAAGAGCGACGTGTTTAATGTTTGGTATTCTTTCCCCTCTTCCATTCAGGACCATCGTCAACTCGAAAGTTGCAGACGACACATTTTGTCCAGTCCACCTCACAAGGCCCCCAACCGGCACAATATTGTCTTTGATGACCACGTACAGAACAAGGCCACTCGATGGTTGTCCGGTCTCCCCCACCCAGTCCAGCATCCAGAACTTGTTCTTGTGGTCAATCACGGGCACATCGTCTCGCCGACCCGCAGCAGTCGTTTCACCAGACGCTTTACGTTCGAAAGATGGTCTACGTTCTCCAGAAGGTTTACATCCGGGCACAACCTCCACTGCAGATCTCCCCTGCTGCGAACCAGACATACGTTCCTGACCCGCAGGCCCGCCAGTCATCAACACAGCCTTATCCGGTCCAGAGCCCCGAACATGAGTCGACGGAGTGCCCGTGGAAGGTGCACCCCTCGGAACCGGGGTGCATTGCCGCTTAGACCCCGGTGCCTCCTGACTCCAAACCCCAGCGGCCGGCGTCCCCTTCAATTTTTTCGGAGATTGTTCCATGCTCCCAGAATTCTTACTTGCTCGTCGTTTACTTGCCTTCCCCTCTCCTTCCATGTTTTGCGGCGCTGCCGAATCTGAAAGCAACACAGCACATCACCGTGAAGCAAAAAATCAGAAGGCCGCACAACGTTGGCATGGCACGAGGAGCAGAAAAGTTTCAGATAGTGATAAGGCAGCGCAGCCCCTTCGTGACAAGGCAGTCCCGATCGTGTTCAATTCGATCGTGATCGTGCCCGTGGTCAACATGATCTTGTTCGGCGTGAGCGTGACAAGCCAGCTCTATCGTGTTTGACTCGATTGCGGTTGTTGAGCTCGACTGAACTCGACCGTAAGTCCAGACGCTCGTGTGCGTGTCGTATTCAACACGGTCGTTTCCGACTCGAACCTGACTCCAGGCGATCGTGAGTCCAGGCGATCGTGATTCCAGGCGATCGTGTTCGAGTCAATCGTGAGTCCAGGCGATCGTGTTCGACTCGATCGTGAGTCCAGGCGATCGTGTTCGACTCGATCGTGAGTCCTGGCGATCGTGTTCGACTCGATCGCGAGTCCAGGCGATCGTGTTTGACTCGAACGTGAGTCCAGACGATCATGAGTCCAGACGATCGTGTTCGATCCGATCGTGAGTTCAGGCGATCGTGTTTGACTCCATCGTGTTCGACTCGATCGTGTTCCACTCGATCGTGTTCGAGTCGATCGTGAGTCCTGGCGATCGTGTTCGACTCGATCGGGAGTCCAGGCGATCGTGTTCGACTCGAACGTGAGTCCAGGCGAACGTGAGTCCAGGCAATCGTGTTCGATCCGATCGTGAGTCCAGGCGATCGTGTTCGACACCATCGTGTTCGACTCGATCGTGTTGGACTCGATCGTGTTGGACTCGATCGAGGTCGACTCGATGGAGCTGGAGTCGGTGGAGGTCGACTCGATCGAGTTCGACTCGAACGTGGCGGGCCAGCGCGACAGTTCGACTCGATCGGGCTGACAAACAGAACACGGGAAAGGGACGGCGAATCCAACAGCAGGCAAACAGAACACGGGAGCGGCGTACCTAAAAGTCACATCAAGCAAGGCAGACGAATCGAAAGCCGGCATCGACAATTTCATATCAAACCCATTGCTTCCATAATACACACAGTCTCATTTCACACTCTTGCTGAATAGCCCACATTTCTCACACTGTTCATCTTTCGTTGAATAGGGAGCGGCGTCACCAACAAGGCACACCAATCAAGGCACATCAATTGAAAGCCTACATCCAATATCAATTCGAGGCATTCAATTGGCAAGGCGGGCAACCTGCACCTGCAACGAGCGACTAACTGTACGCTCCACCGATTACTAACCACAAACACACACACATAAGGAGAGAGAAAGAGAGAGAGAGGTTTAACCGGCATCGACAAGCTCACATCAAACTCAATGCTCACACGCATACATAGTCTCAGTTTTCACTTTTGCTGAACAATTGAATAGCTGACATACCCTACACTGTTCTTCTTCCATGACCTCCCCCACGACCTCGCCTATCCTTTCGCCCTAAAACCGTACACTGCGTTCAGGGATGAACCGTACGTTAGGAGCTGTGGACTACACAGGGTTGCAGTGGCGGAGAAGCAAGACACGTATCGCGCACGGACGAAACCACATGATCTGGCCAATGTGTGACCGATGGCGTCTCTAATGACCGTCACGTACTCCTTGACCTCCTCCCAATACCGGGGTGTGTCAACCTGCCCCGCTAGTTTCACGTCAAACTTACTGTTCCTCCAACCATGCGGTAACATAATCGAGTCCCCGTCAACGATGAGCTCATTCCTGGACACGTAAATACTTGCTTCGGCTGAAGTCTTACTTCTATTTCTTACCGAAACACAAAGAACCCTAGAGAAATAGAAACGACAGAGATCAACATGTACACAGAAGTACGACACACTCCCCATCAAGTTGTCCTCGAAAGGAAGGGGATATTTCTCTAGAAACTGGTTCTGTTTCACGCAGTCCAACAACTCCATCTTCATCGATGGTCCCCACAAGCGTGGCGAACACGACACGTTATGCGCAGTCAACGATAAAGACAGGTCTCGGGTACGAAATACCGCAGACAACACCGGCGTGTGTTTCGTCACGAGGATGTGGTCGAGGAAGATGAATGTCCCCCATTCCTGGCTGGATGCTAATCGATAATCAGACGTCCAAGGGCAGTCTTTGATTGTGTTCTCCCAGTCTAATTCGGGCCATGCATCGAAGAGCCTTTCAAGCCAGGGCATAACACTCATCAAGGGGTCCGTGTCGAAGTCTTCTCTACGGGCCCCAAGTACAGCTGTCTCCCGCCTTGAACCTCGTATGTACCTCGCGCTAGCATTCAAAAGGAACGAGTAATCGAAGCGGTGAGCCATCGTAAATGTCCTACAAACACAAACGGTTGACGACCACAACAGGGAGCCATTGCTAAGGTCGAACTCGTTCACACACCGAGGAGCCATCGCAGTTACACACAACAACCAGGCATTGCGAATTTCCAAAACAGAAGGAGAAAACGCACAGAACGACAAATTCCATCCGCCGCTATCCATCGTCACGTTCGTCGCGACAAGGTCGATGACGGACAATCGACAAAGCTCAGACGGATGGCCAGAGGCCTTGGCGCTTGCCGAAGGTCGAGTTCGTAGAGCTCGTCTCGACAAGGGCCGGCTGGCCACTGTCAAGTCGAAGTCGATAGCCGGCCAGCTCCAACGCCTTTGACCATTGTCGAGTCGGACACGACAATGGCCAGCCCACCGTCGTCGAGCTGAACTCGACGATGGGACTGTAGGGCGTCGTCGAGTCGAAGTCGACAGTGGCCAGCAGGGGGCCATCGAGTCCAAAACGAGGGCGGCAAGCGCCAAAGCCACGGGCCATTGTCGAGTCCGACTCGATAATGGGGCGTCGTCGAGTCGAAGTCGACAGTGGCCAGTACGGCGTCGTCGAGTCGAACACGACGGTTGGCACGCGCCAAAGCCTCCGGCCACTGTCGAGTCCGACACGACGATGACCCCAGGCTGTCGACGATTTCGTCGCGCCATTATCAAGACCGACCCGACGATGAACCGAGGCCGTCGAGTTGGACTCGACATTGTCGAGACCGACCCGACGATGGCCCGGGGTCATCGTCGAGTCGGACTCGACATTGTCCGGGCTCATCGTCGAGTCGGACTCGATAATGGCCTGTGGTCTTCGTCGAGTCGAACTCGACAATGGCCCGGGGTCATCGTCGAGTCGGACTCGACATTGGCCTGTCGTCATCGTCGAGTCGAACTCGACAACGGCCTGTGGTCATCATCGAGTCGAACTCGACAACGGCCCAAGGTCATCGTCGAGTCGGACTCGACAGTGGCCGGAGGCTTTGGTTCTTGTCGGTGGTCGTGTTTGACTTGACGACGCCTTACTGGCCACTGTCGACCTCGACTCGACGACGCCCTACTTGCCGGCTGTCGAGTTCGACTCGATGGCGGCGGGTTGGCCATTGTCGAGTCCGACTCGACGATGACCACAGGCCATTGTCGAGTTCGATTCGACAATGACCGCAGGCCATTGTCGAGTTCGACTCGACGATGACCACAGGCCAATGCCGAGTTCGACTCGACGATGACCTCGGGCCATTGTCGAGTTCGACTCGACAATGCCCCCGTCGAGTTCGACTCGACGGCGGCCTCTACATGGGTGGAGATGCCACGTGGCAGCACGTGGTTGATTTACGGTGGTTTACCGTTCTCCCAGGCCTCCGCTGCTGCCTTCGATGTGGATGCTCTGAACTTCACTCCGATGCTGCGCGAACCTCCGATGTGCGAGCGAGATCTTCGTTGCGTGCTGCGCGAGCCTCCGATGTGCGAGTCAACGCTCCGCCGGCTTCGGACGCTTTGCGAACCTCCGCGACGCTCCTTTGCTCTCGACGAACTTGCAGAAATGGGAAATGGTGGGCCGACACCACTATTTATACTTTCTGTGGAAGGCCTGAGAGGGAATGCGGCCTGCGGGGTGTGGGTTTGGGACCCGGTGCCTCGGGGGGATCAGTGTCGTGGGACCGACGTTTCGAATCCCGGGAAAGTCTGGGCCGTCAATCCGTCGGCTGAGGGCCAGGATCGGGTGCGGGGAAAACGAGTGCCGCGGTGAGAATCGGGCCCAGCGGGCGACGATTCGAATCCTGGGAAAGTCTGGATCGTCGATCCGTCGGCTAAGGGCCATAATCGGGTGAGGGGAGAACTGGTGCCGCAGTGGGCGTCGATGCCAAGGGGGGCGACGATTCGGCTGCCGGTGCCGTCCGCGACTGTTAAAATGGGCTCCGTAGAAGGATCCAAGGGTCCTTTCCCTTGCGTCGCTCCCCCAAAAAAAAGGCCGGTGCAATGTCACCTTCGCGTCGACCCCAAAGACAGCTGCGTTGCTCCGCCACGACAGCTGCATTGCTGCTCAGATTCGTGCCTTCTTTGACCCAGGTGAGTTCAGAATCCTCGCCGCCCCCGCTCCCCTGCCAACCCGTCTCCCCACCACCGCCTCCTCCCCCCCCCCCCCCCCCCCCCCCCCCCCCCC
>BFEA01000039.1:880323-903450 GCA_003427395.1 Chara braunii
CCAACCCCCCAATCCCGCCCATCCACTACTACTATTCGTTATTCGTGGTTTTTCAGGACGTCAACAAAATCTCTCTCGCAGTTCACAGAGTCGTCCATCATCGAGTCCAGTACGACGACCGCCGTGTTCGACACGATGACGGGTTGAGCGAGGGCGTGTACGCCACGTGTTGAACATGACCCCACCGTCGTGTTCAATCCGATGATGGTCGTTGTCACCGAGTCGAACACGACCGCTGTGGCACCCCCGACCTCACCGTCATGTTCAACCCGATGACGGTCGCTGTCATCGTATCGAGCATGACCGCAGTGGCAGCCCACAACCCCACGGTCGTGTTCGACTCGGTGACAGCGACCATCATCGGATTGAACACGACGGTGGGGTCATGTTTAGCACGTGGTGTGCACGCTCGCGCTCAACCTGTCATCGGGTCGAACACGACGAAGACCTTATAGCAACAATTCATGTAAAACACGTTTTGAACACGACCCCACCGTCGTGTTGAAACCGATGACGGTCGCTGTCATCGTGTCGAACACGACCGTGGTGGCACCACCCGACCCCGCCGTCGTGTTGAAGCTATGACGACCGCTGTCCTCGTGTCGAACACGACCGCAGGTCGTGTTCAAGACGATGACGGTCGAGCGTGGGCATGTACACCACGTGTTGAACACGACCCCGTCGTTGTGTTTAACACGATGACGGTCGCTGTCATCGTGTCGAACACGACCAAGGTGGCACCCCCGACCCCGCCGTTGTATTCAATGTGATGACGGTTGCTCTCGTAGTGTTGAAATCGACCATGTTGAATCGCCGCCGTGCCGGTGGTAATGTTCAACAGGCAATGGTCGATCGCGGACATGTTCGCCACAAAAGCATCGTCACGTTCAACAAGCAAGCGGTTGCTCATCGTAATCTTCAACACGACGGCGGTGGACGGCGGTGGCTGTCATACAAACACGGGCATCGATCGTGACATGACAACAGTTGAGCGCTGGCATGTTGAACATGACCGCGCTATCGTGAGAATACGATGACGGTGGCTCTCGCCGTGTGCGCTTGTCGTGTTGTGCAATGCGATGATGCGTCGTTGTATTCGACACGAGCGAGGCGGGAGATCATCGCGTTCAACACGACAACCAGTCGCCGTGTCTCTTGTGTATCGCTTTTATTGAAGACTGTATTTTTTTCCGCATTCACGGGCCTTACATCTGTTGTGTGTGGCTAGCAGAGGTCGCGCTAAACCACATGTGTTGCACTCTACATATACCGCATGTGATCCATCTAGCTGCGGATTTGTTACTGATATGCATGTCTTGTGCCAGTGGTCCACTGTTTTGTCATCGCAGAAACGTTTTAAATGGCTTGTGGTGGGCATGCACTGCGGCAAGCTGCCAGTGGAAAGCATGGACTGTGTGGCATCTAATATACTGCCTAATGATGAGTTTCCTCCGCCAGACCTGCCAATGTTTTCGCAAGACGTTCAAATAACTCCAGAATCTCCTGATCATAAAAGGTCCTGGATGGCTGCGTGTGAAGAAACCACATGCGAAACTGCATCTCCAGCCTTGAGCGGACCAGTGAAAACCTCTGGTGCAGAAGGTTCGGAAGGTCAGGGTAGGGCCGCCTCCGATAACAGGAACACATCCGATGTAGATCGTATCATATGGGTGCCGAGAAGTTTGCTACGAGATTTCGAGTGCACAGGCCTTCTGATTGGCGAGAGTGATGAAGATGGTTCGGAATCTGGTGCTTCGATGTCATCTGACGCCAACAGTTCTCCAGACAAAATTGATCATCCACAACCTTGCGATGATGATGGCACTGACCACTACTGTCGCAACGGTATGGAGAGTTCTGATGTCATCTCTGATTTAAATGACATTTTCCCAAAACGATTGTCGTCGGAGAAGCGTCCTTATACTTTTCGTGTCAGAATGGCTCAGTCAAAGAAGATTCTGCAAACAGTTCACCAAAAAAACATTGGCGAGTGTGCGTGGACAAGTTTGTTGTAAACAAGATTGTTGCGCTCGCATGATCATAGAAGACATCAAAGCTGTCTGAAGTGCATATTACTGTAAGGATCATAAAAGTAGAGATGCATGGTGGGTTGAAATGTTAAAGAGGTTCACCTTCGTGGAAGATGAGAAAGAGATTGTGCAACCTATTGTGGAAAAACGAAAGGTGTGTATTAGTGCATGGTGTTTCACACTGGGTGTGTGCAGGAATACATTTTTGAAAAAGAGGGCGACTTTGTCAAAAGGTTACATTATGCCGGAGCATGGCAGCACTGGACTCAGACGCACATCTTCAACATATGCGACGATGTTCGACAAACTAAGCTCCTTTGTGTGTGACAATGGAGATTCCATGCCCAATGACATGAGGATCAAAGATCGAGAATCACGAATGGTTTTGAGTTGCCCGCTTGCTATAACAAGGTTGATATTTACAAGTCGTTGAGGTCACAATTTGACAACCTGGGTGTCCCTTCTGTTTCTCTCCAAGTTTTCTATAACATGTGGAGAACACACTTCTGGCATGTGAAATTCCATGAAGTTGATCAAAACTTTGCGAAATGCGAAAAGTGTGTTGAGTTCAAAGAATCTATCAATTTTGCGAAGTTCATACGTGTGCGTGATTATTTCGTTTCGGAACGCGACAAACACTTGGACTTGCAGCTCCAACACCGTGCTGCTTATGAGGTGTGGAAGGATGAGTCAAAGAGACCAGGTTCCAACAGTTTATGCATCATTATTGACGGTATGGGCCAAAGCAAAACGAGTATTCCACACTTTGGCGGAGAAAACAAGTCGAAGGCATTCGCGAATATTCCAATGATGAAAACAAATTTAACAGCTATTATCACACACGGTCGTTCACCATCGGTGCATGTTCACACATGGTACCCTTGCTATCCACATAATTCCAATGTTGTGGTGTCATCCATTATGAAAGTCTTGCGTGACATACAGGCGACAAGCGACTTACCTCCTAAATTAAGGATACAAGCCGACAACTGTTGGAGAAAAAACAAAAACAAATACGTTTTGTCTCTGGCTGCAGCTTTGGTCAAATTTGGTTTCTTCAAAAAAACCGAATTCGGTTTTATGTTGGTAGGGCATACATATATGGACGTTGATGCCATTTTCAGTCATTTCTCTCGCAAACTGAAAATGCACGATGCTTATACCATGCTCGACCTATTCAAACTCGTTGCCAGTTCCCAAAAAGAGCGTCCTTTGTGCACATTCATGGATGAAATTGCTGACTGGTGGGGAACTGTTAAACCCTTCCTGGTCAACAAACTGACCGGTCATACAAAGCCACATTTATTTAGGTTTTATATGGAGGATGACAATCCTCTGTTCCAGTGGAAAGAGTATTGTACTTCTCCGAACTGGTCTTCTCTAGTCTATTGCGTTAAACGAGATGAAAATAAAGCATATTCTGGACCCGAATGGCCATTTGAATATTCACCTGTTCTCCCGTCACCTATTCGACCTATTACAGAAACATCATGTGGTCAACCCGCTAAGGATAAGAATTCGGATTTCAAATCAGGAATTGAAGGCGTGAAGACGTCTGTTGAGTGGTTGGAAAACAAGTTGCACGAGTAGTTGGGAATGAAGGATGAGGTTAGCTTCTCAAAGGAGAGTGCTCTTTCACACTGGAAAACTTTCCTGGACACAATCGAGCAAAATTATGGGTCTGGCTTTGCAAAAACATCACTCAAGGCTGACTTTTGGCCCTCACGTGACAGAATTACGAAGGACGATGCTGAGGATATTGATATTGTCTTCCTCTTGCAGAGCAATGAGAATAAGGAGTCGTTGTTTGTAGGGCCGGTCAATGAGCGTCCAAAAGCAGAGCTCGACCCGGTTGTGGATGTCGAAAAAGGTCAATTCGTTCTCTTGCGTTCTTCGCAAGATAATATCGATCAGGGAGTTCCCGTGTGGATGGGTAGAGTCATTTTTAATTTTGACAACGATAGGAAGTCGTCTGCTTTCAATCATGTTCTTATTGAATATTGAGTGCCACAACCTGTCGTCAAAAGTCTTTCTCTGCAATATGCAAATGCATGGAAGAAGATATGGAAGAAAGACAACATAACAACACAGCAGTGGTAGCACGTGAACTGTGTTTTGTGGAGCTGGTCATCAAGGACGTTGCATTTGAAAAATTGAGTGCACATTCCCAAATCGGTCAGAGAGAAAACCTTGGTATGTCTTTCACTTCCAAATGATGAAGACCAATAGAATAAGTCGCTGAGAATGCCTCATTTCGTGCGTGTTGGTGTATCATTTACTTGTCATAGAGCTTTCATTCATACATAGTTAAACTATATATCATTGGCTTGCCTTTTACTTCCCTATGACGAAAATTAGTAAACTTTAAGTACGTTGTTGAGAAGAGGTAATCATATTTCATTCGAGTGTATTGCTGTATCAATCAGTTGTCATTGAGCTTCTGTATTTCATGTGTTGCAAAATGGTTCATTCAACAACCGAATGACCGCCAAACAATATGGTGTGGGGCAGAAATGTATAACATGATATGTGGTCTATCTTTTTCACACCTGAAGTGGTTTTCGAGGGTACAGTACTCAGTGACAGCGGTGTGGATGTCACACCGGATTGCTGGGAGCATTATCCTCGACAATGTTTGCATATTTTTGGTCGTAGGCGTTGTGGAACAAGAGAATATCCGTGAGAAGTGCTCGCACCGTATTCAGAATTGTACTATTCAGCAGTGAAGTTCTATCACAACAACTTCAAGGTGATGACCTTGTACTGTGCAACGTCAAGTATCCAAGGGCGCTGCAAACTTTCTTTTCTTATTTATAACGATTATTCTACAAGTGCAAACATATCCAATGCACATGACATCGACGGACGAAGACGGGAAGCATTTGGAAGGAGGATCATGGACCAACCATCGCTCAAAGCACTCTTGGATGGGCTCGTGGACACAACGATTACATATGTACGAAGTCTTTTGCTGCGAAAGTGTGAAGTCATAGAAACTTACGTAGAGTACAAGGACCCCACGTTCGATGGGCACAATGAGACGAACACTATAGAAGATTGGACAATTCACATGAGGAGAGCGTGAAATTTATCACGCAGATCGTGTTAATATGTCCATTATGTACTTAAATCTGGTTCAAGTAGCCTTAGAATATCGTTTTGAAGTGTTATCTAGTAGTGCGTAGAAGTCAATTTCAATTATAGTAAACTTTGACGAAGATTTTGACAATGTGTAATTTTAAGAGTTCATAGACGCACCATTGAACTGATGTAAGTGGCACTGCTTTGCTTCTAATATAATTGTCAATGAACTTTTGCATTAAATTTTCCTTCCACGGTCTCCATATGAAGGGTGTTCTTATAGTTTGAAGCAACTGAAGGTCTAAGACTTTGACTTTGGAGAGCTGCTCTTTGTTTGAATGTGTCAAGGGTTTTACAAATTTCGCATATCTTTTTTTCTTCGCATATGATGTCATTTTTTTCGTTTATATTATAATCATTTCGACACTTCTCTGCTCCAGGTTTACATTGTGCCGGAATATTAAAATTCTATTTTTTCTGTTCTACAATTTACCTTTTGTTCGGTTACTTCGTTAATTTCATTATGTTCGCTTTTTACAAAACAGTTCATTTTTAACGAAAACGCCGTTACTAAAGTAAATTGCAAAATGACGCGTTAATTGGTGGGCAAAAACGAGCAGAGGAAAAGAGGCCTCTGCATGGGCCTGTAATAACGGCCAACTATGTTGTTTTTGCTTTTTTTTATTTTTTACTTTTTTTTTTAGGGTTCCCCCGCGCCCCCCCCCTCCCTCCCCCCTCCCCCCTTGTTTTGAGTCCGTTCGTTTCAATGAACGGGTTGCATCTGCGAGGAAAGCAAAAGAAAAAACGGGGGAGGGGGGGGGGGGGGGGGGGGCACACACACACACACACAGAGAGAGAGAGAGAGAGAGAGAGAGAGAGAGAGAGAGAGAGAGAGAGAGAGGGCGTCAGGGAGAACCTGACGCTGAGTTAGCTGCGTAAGATGCTCCGGGGGGGGGGGGGGGGGGGAGAGGAAAAACAAGGAAAAGGAGGAAGGTCAATAGCCACGAATGCGTCCGTGATTATGACCCAGATACAAGCAGTTTGAGTCCGAGTGTGACCACTCAAACTAGGTCTGTAAATTGAAAGGTCATAAGCCTCAGGGCAGAAATGACTAAGTACAGTTATTTTTGCGATGTATCTGCACTAGGAAAAATGTCAGGTACGTTAAACTTTGAAGAGTAGTAACTCTCTAAATAAAAGTTAGAAAAAGAAAAAAACAAGTATTTTGAAAATGGCAGGTCCTCAACTATATCGTGAAATTCCAATACAAGTGAGTTAAAATAAGGAAAAATAAACAGAGGCAGTTGAAAGTAACTGCCTCCCTAAGTGTATGGCTGGAGTTCGGTCACACTGGGCCCTTGATCTTATCTCAGATCAAGGGATCAACATGAGCTGCGAATTTTGCCTGTGGGCAAGAGTGTTGGCCACCACCCTTGAGCAACTATAAAAGTCAGCATTCCATCCTATTGCCCCACAAATGTGGCAGTGTTGCTGGTGCTCTTAGTCATTCGAGTGTTGGCTAGATGTTGCACCGCATTGTAGAGGTGTTGATGCTGGAGAGAGAGAGAAAGGTCTGCAAGTAGAGGAGAGATACTGCTACGTAGAGGGAGCAGGCCAAGGCAGCCATAGCTGAGGACTGGGAGTTTTTACCCCACCTCTCTAGTAGTGTTGTTGCGCTGGGCCCACGCCAGGGACCTGCTGTGTGGCGATCAACACCCATTCCAGTGGGGTTATGTTGCCAATTTGTCGGCGCACCAACAATATTTTAGAGGGGAGGCGTTGCTGAAATTGTGTGCCAGAGTGAATTGTTGTGAGATTGAGCGATGGTGCTACCGAGATTGTGAGGCGGAGTGAGTTTTTTTTTTGACCAAGCAGCGGTGCTATAAAACGACGAAGTGTCGGATTTGGCGGTATGGCGGCAGCAAAACAGTCGTCGAGGTGGTGACTTTTGCGGTATTCACACCAAGAGGTCACCCTTAATTTGTTTTTGGGACGTGTGGTGAAACTATTCTGCGTTTGGGGCCATTCGGTGCGGCGGACGTTAGTAAGGAACTGCCTGAGACCATTTTCGAGACCGATTTGAGGTTGGACCACGAGCGGTTGGTGTAGCTATTGCAAGCAGATGCGGTAATTGGAGGAGATTTAGGTTTGTGCTTTGGTTTGGGATTGTCCTCGGAATACGTGGTGCAATTGGGACTGCGTTGGGACAATTTAGGATATTGGGACCACGTTGGGTCTCCGCAGAGCTTTGTTCATGACGTTGGAACCACGTGGTGCTCATAGGTGAGGACACCATTCTAGAGGGTTATCTCACTCAGGCGTTGATGATGGACCACCTTTTGCTCATTCGAGCACTTGGGAAAGACGCAAACCGTTTTTTTTCAGTAGAAAAACTGCAATTTATGAAATTGTGCAGTAACTATCTTTTTGATTAAAATATTACTCCATTTTTTTGAGTGAGCCGGATAAAAACTTCACTCAAGGTCAGTTTTGACTCAGTTCCCTTTCACACCCGCATGAATCCACACTTTGCTTAATCCTGGTTTGAATGTTCAAAGAAACGGTAAAGTGGGATGTGTGGGCTGATTTGGATGAGATGTGAATGAATTTCATTTATGTTTGTTTGTTTGCTGTGCGGGTAGGTAGAGGAATGCATGTGAAAGGAAAATTTGGTAGTGTCTACTTGGAAATGATGAAACAGATTATCCTCACTGACCCCTTTTCTGTCTTCATGTCAAAATTTTTTTTTTTTGAAATAGAAAAGTTAAATGGATATCGAGAAAATAAACTTTTGAATAAAGCAGAGGAAAGCCAAATGAATTTAGTATTTTCCCAAGGGACTTTCCATTCTATCCCAAATGACTCGCTCGTCTTTGAGTGTCCAAAAACGTCTCCACCCTAAAATTTTATTTTATTTTATTTATTTTCGTTAAGTCAACTTTCTGTTAGACGAGTAAGGGGCAAATGATCTCACTCATGGTTTTGGGGACTCCTTTTTGTGGAGCATCTGGGGCAGGGGTTCGTTACTTCAGGAGTCAACCTTATTACTGACAAAAAATGAACTGTACTACGGTGGGATATCCTGCTGAATTTGCGGTGGAGCCAATCCGACTTATGAGATCCGAGTTGTGTGCTCGAGCAAGGAGAAGGGACATCACAGACCACTTCTTAGGGGATAGGGTTTTTTCACGACTAAGGATGAACATTGTTTTCTCATACTAACTCCCGAATAAAAAGGGGGTTGAACTAGTACCCTTTTCGGGTGATCGTCTTAGGAGTCATCTATATATGGGGAATCGGTGCCAAAAGAAACCCAATTCGTTTATTTACTAGTGTCCGATAGGATGCAAATAGGCACTACCCTCGTGGAGGGGTCAAACCATAAGAAGCAATGCCCCCAAGGAAAAGGGAAACTAGTGAAACTTGACAGTACATGAATCTACTAACTTGGGTAAAGCTCAACGATGATTAGTCAGCACGGTCGTTGACCCATACGATTAGTACTATGTCAGATTTAAAACTTAACATAGGGTTATTTTGGACTCGGATTATTTTTCAAATGTCTGCGACACTTGCAGTTATTGTTTTTTTTCCTAGTAAGGAGGCCGCAACAAGTTATGTAGTGAAGACCAAGAGGCGCAAAATAGGATTGGATCGAGTCAGACGTATGATTTTCGATCCGGATGAAGTATTTTCGCAAGGGACAAAGTTAAGGAGAGACTATGGTTCGCCAAGAAATCCGTCGAGGACCTACCTCTTACTAACCTCAACATTGGCGCAGGTCTTTGAGGTTAGTTTTAGTCGGGTTTAACGACCGGGGTGATATGATCTTCATACCATTTATGATTTTGAGGACGAAGAGCTATGGTTACGCTTTGACTTTGAAATTCGATGAATTCATCTCAGGCTTGTCTTACATTACAATGCTAATGTGGGGAAGTTTGAGAACATTGAGTTATTCAAGCGGATCCGTGCTAATCGATTCGAGATGGTGGACAACCAGGTGTGTAATCTGTTTCTGTGGACAGATGGGAGACAATCTTACCTAAACGAGATCCTTGCTAGTGCATAACATTATGGATGAGAAGTTCATCCGGCGAGCACAACGACTTCAATTAGTTCCTGAAAACATGCCGATTCACTAGATTAGATTTTTTGACTTGCTTAGAGATGTGGAATGATTTTTTTCTTAGGGTAACTCTCGTTGGATGTTTGCATAAACATGGCGAGGTTTTCATATGAGTTTTATTGATATAGCTTATATTTTCATCGTTCGCGTAACCTCCAATGTCACTCTCGAGTCATTATGAGTGTTAAAACTACTTCATCCGAAAATATCTACGATATCGTTTACATTAGGAACACCACGATGGGGTACCTTTTTCGGATGCGTCAACCTTTCCGTGCCATAGTATGAAAACTAATCTCTCGGATGACCTCCCTCTATGACTCACAAACAGTTCGAGTTGTGTGAGAAAAATCTCCCGTTACTATTTTGATTTTTTATGACGACGACTTTGCATGACTCGACCACATTGAGACTTATGCTCGAAAGGACCGACATTTGTATCACGGCTAAACATGAATTTTGTTTCCTCACGAGGTTGCCCATGTTGGATTATTCATATGTCGAAGTCATTGTTGTTTTGGCTCGGCAAGGTAATTGAAATAAAAATGAAAAAAAATTGATAGGACCAACCGGATGAATAGCATTCGGGTGACCCAATGATGGTACTATCATGCTTTAGTATTGAGGTAACTGGACGCTTGTTGAAAGAAGGTTCACAACACGTGTAGTTTTCATCAAATATATATTACATATGCAACTTAGTCCCCCTTTTTTTTATTGCTCATGTTTTCCTCACTCTTACTCTCAATTTTCAGGACTCATTTGAAAAGTTGCGGATTTTTCATCATAGATGTTGTTTGGCTTGCCCGAACAGTTAATCATAGTGGTTCCTTTTATGGTCTTTGGGACGTTCATCACTTCATGATGTTTCATGATTTTCGGGTAACTTAAACAGATGGTCATAAGGGTTGTTTTCATGGTCTTAAGGACATTCATCACTTTAGGATGTTTCATGATTTTCGACCAACTTGAACAGATGACCATAAAAGTTGCTTTCATGGTCTTCGAGACGTTAATCACTTTAGAACGTTTCATGATTTACGAACAACTTGAACAAATGACCATAAGGGTTGTTTTCATCGTCTTTGAGACATTCACCACTTCAGGATGGTTCATAATTTTCGAGTACATTCAACAGATGACCGTAAGGGTTGCTTTCAGGGTCTTCGAGAAGTTCATCATTTAAGACAGTTCATGATTTTCGTGCAACTTAAAAAAATAGTCATGAGGGTTGCTTTCGTGGTCTTCGGGATGTTAATCACTTCATGAGGCTTTATGATTTTCGGGTCGTTTTAACAGATAACCATAAGAGTTTTTTTCATTGTCTTCAAAATCTTCATCACTTCGGGATGCTTTAAAATTTTCAAGTAGCTAGAACAAATGGTCACAAGGGTTGTTGTCAAAGTATTCGGAACGTTCATCACTTGATGACGCTTCATGATTTTCTGAACGACTTCAACAAATGACCATAAAAGTTGCTTTCATGTTTTTCGAAATGTTAATGACTTAAGAACACTTTATGATTTTGGGGCAGCTTGACAAAATGGTTTTAGAAATTGCTTTCATGCTCTTCGGAACGTGCCTCATTTTATAATGTTTCACGGTTTTCGATCTCTTTAATAAATAACCATAATAGTTGCTTCCATGGTCTTCAAGCATTCATCACTTCGAGATGCTTCATGATTTTCGGGTCGCTTCAACAAATAACCATAAGGGTTGCTTTCATTGTCTTCGAACGTATATCACTTAAGGATGTTTCATGATTTTCAGGTCGTTTGGGCAAATAACAAGAAGGGTTTCTTTCATGGTCTTCGGGGCGTTCATCACTGCATGATGCTTCATGATTTTCAAGTAGCTTCAACAGATGGCCATAAAGGTTGCTTTTATGGTATTCGGGGCGTACATCATTTCGGGAGGCTTCATGATTTTTAAGTCACTTTAACAAATAACAAGAAAGGTTGCTTTCATGGTTTTCGAGACGTTCGTAATTTTGGGATGTTTCATGATTTTTGGATAGCCTCAACAAATAACCATAAGGGTTGTTTTCATGGTCTTCATGACGTTAATAACTTCAAAATGCTTCACGATTTTCGAGTAGCTTGAACAGATGACAACAAGGGTTGCTTTCTTGTCTTCGAAACGTTCATGACTTTGAATGCTTTATGTTTTTTTATAGCAAGAACAAATGACAAGAAGGGTAATTTTCATAAATCTTCGGGACATTTCTCACTTTTGAATGCTTCATGATTGTCAAGTTGCTTAATCAAATTATCATAAGGGTGATTTTTATGATTTTCAGGACGTTCATCGCTTCATTTGCTTCATGATTTTCGCGTAGCTTGAACAAATGACCATAAGTGTTGCTTTAATGGTTTCCATGATATTTATCACTTCGGGATGCTTTATGATTTTCGGGTACCTTCAACAAATTGTCACAAATATTGTTTTTGTGGTTTTCGAGACCTTCATCGCTTCGGGATGCTTCATGATTTTCATGTAGATTGAACAAATGGTGATAAGAGTTGCTTTCGTGGTTTTTAAGATGTTCATCATTTCAAGAAATTTCATGATTTTCGGGTACCTTGAACATATGGCCATAAAAATTGCTTTCATGATCTTTGAGAGGTTCATAACTTCAGGACGCTTCATGATTTTCGGGTAGCTTGAACAAATTATCATAAAAGTTGCCTTCATGGTCTTCGGGACATTCATCACTTCGGGATGTTTCATGATTTTCGAGCATCTTGAACAAATGACAATAAAAATGATTTTCATGGTCTTCGAGATATTCAATACTTCGGGATGCTTCATGATTTTTGGGTAGCTTGAACAAATGACCATAAAGGTTGCTTTCATGGTCTTCGAGACGTTCATCACTTTGGGATGTTTCATAATTTTCAGATAGCTTGAATAGATGGTCATAACAGTTACTAACATGGTCTTCAAGATCTTTATCACTTCGAGATGCTTCATGATTTTCAGGTAACTAGAACAGATCACAATAAAGGTTGTTTTCATAGTTTTCGGGTCGTTTATCACTTTAGGATGCTTTATGATTCTCTGGTAGTTTGAACAAATGACCATAAGGTTTGCTTTCCTAGTCTTCGAGACGTTATCACTTTGAGATGCTTCATGATTTTAAGGTATTGAACAAATGGTCATAAAGGTTACTATCACGGTCTTCGGAACATTTATTGCTTCGGGATGCTGAATGATTTTCGGATGGCTTGAACAGTTGGCCATAAGGGTTGTTTTCATGTTTTTCATGTTTTTTATGACGTTCATCACTTCACGACGGTTCATGATTTTCGGGTAGCTTGAACAGATGACCATAAGGGTTGCTTTCATGGTCTTTGGGACGTTCATCACTTCAAGATCTTTTATGATTTTTTTATAGCTTGAACAAATGACAATAAGACTTGCTTTCATGATCTTCGCGACGTTCATCACTTCAGACTCGAAGACCATGAAAGCAACGCGTATGACTATTTGTTCAAACTACTAAAAAATCATGAAGCATCTTGAAGTGATAAACGTTTCAAAGATAATGAAAACAACCCTTACAACTATTTGTTCAAACTACCCGAAAATCATGAACGTACCGAAGTGATGAACGTTTCAAACACAATGAAAACAAACCTTATGATCATTTGTTCAAGCTACCTAAAACCATGAAATATCCTGACGTGATGAACGTCACGAAGACCATGTTAACAACCGTTATGACCATTTAGAGATAGCAGAAAATCATGAAACATCATGAACTGATGAACATCTCAAAGATCATGAAAGCAACCTTTATGATTTTTTGTTAAAGTTGCCATAGAATCATGAACCGTTATGAAGTGATGAATGTCCCAAAGACAATGAAAGCAACTATTATGGTCATTTGTTTAAGCTTCCATGAAATAATGACAGCGACTTGAAAATCATGTAACTTTATGAAGTGATAAACATCATGAAGACCGTGAAAACAACTCTAATGACCGTCTGTTCAAACTGTCATAGAATCATCAACCGTCATAAAGTGATGAATGTCCCGAAGATCATAAAAGCAACCCTTATAACCATATGTTCAAACTCCATGAAAATCATGAACTGTGCTGAAATAATAAACGTCTCGAAGACCATGAAAACAACCTTTATAACAGTCTCTTCAAGCTGCCTAAAAATCATGAACCGTGATGAACGTCTCGAAGACTACGAAGGAACACCTAACGGCCATCTGTTTGAACTGCCTGAAAATCATGAAGCATTATGAAGTGATGAAGTTCTGAAGACCATAAAGGCAACCCTTGTGGCCATCTGTTCAAACTGTCCGAAAATCATGAAGCATCCGAAAGTGAAGAACGTCCGAAGACCATGAAGGCAACCGTTTTGGTCATCTCTTCAAGCTGCATGAGAATCATAAAGCATCCGAAAGTGATAAACGTGTTGAAGATCATGACCATCTGTTAAAGCAACCCGAACATCATAAAGCATCCCAATTTGACGAACGTCCCGAAGTTCATAAAGACAAACTTTATAGCGATCTGTTCAAGCTACGTGAAAATCATGAAGCATCACGAAGTGATGAACGTTCCCAAGTTCACGAACAAAACATGTACGACCATATGTTCAAGCTACCAAAAAATCATGAAGCATCCCGAAGTGATGTATGCCCCGAAGTCCACAAAGACAACCCTTATGACCATTTGTTCAATCGGTCAAAAAATCATGAATTTTGATTAAGTGATGAATGTCCCAAAGACCATGAAAACAACCTTTATGGCCATTTGTTCAAGTTGTCAAAAAATAATGAACTATATTCAAGTGATGAACGTCTTGAAAACCATGAAAGCAACTCTTATGACCATCTATTAAAGATGCAAAAAAATAATGAATTGTCATGAAGTAATGAATATCTCGAAGTCTATGAAGACAACCCTAATGACCATTTGTTCAAACTTTACGAAAATAATGAACCGTTCTAAGTGGTGAACATTCCGAAAATAATGAAGGCAACTCTTATTGTCATCTGTTCAAGCGGCCTGAAAATCTTGAACCGTTCTGAATTGACGAATGTCCCGAAGATCATGAAGACAACCAATATGATCATTTTTTCAAACCCCTTGAAAATTGTGAACCTTCATAAAGTGATGAACATCCCGGAGTCTATGAAGGCAACTCTTATGACCATCTACTTAAGCTTCATGAAAATCTAGAACCGTCCATAAGTGATGAACTTGGCGAAGTGCATGAACGCAACCCTTGTGGCCATTCGTTTAAGCTATCCGAAAATTATGAAGCATCTTGAAGTGATGAACGTATCTAAGACCATGAAGATAACCCTTATGACCATTTGTTTAAACTACCTGAAAATCATGACACATCCCTAAGTTATGAACGTTCCGAAAATAAAAAAGACAACCTTTATGACCATCTGTTGAAGCTATCTGGAATCATAAAACATCCCAACGTGATGAACGTCCCGAACGCCGCGTTAGCAACCCATATGAATTTTTTTTCAAATGATTAAAAAATCATGATACATCCTTAAGTGATGAATGTCTTGAAAACCACGTTAGCAACCCGTATGGTTATTTGTTCAAGCGACCAAAAATCATGAACCGTCATGAAGTGATAACTTTCTTAATCTCATGTTTGCAACCTTTATGGTTATTTGTTCAAACCATCAAAAAATCATAAGTCGTCTTGAAGTGATAACGTCTCGAAGACCATGAAAATAACCATTACGGCTATCTGTTAAAGCTGCACAAAAATAATGAATCGTCTAATATGATAAACGTCTTAAGATCATGAAAGCAACCCTTATAACCATTTGTTGAGGCTTGACGAAAATAATGAATCATCATGAAGCGATAAACGTCCCGAAGACCATGAAAACAACTTTTGTGACTGCTTTTTAAAGCTGCTTGAAAGTAATTAACCGTTCTAAGGTGATGAAAATCTCGAACATCATGAAGGCAATCGTTATTGTCATTTGTTGAAATCGAATGAAAGTAATGAACCGTCCTACGTGATGAACGTCTCGAACGTTTCCAGCCATATGTTCAAGCAACCTAAAAATCTTGAAACATCCTCAAGTGATGAGTGTCATGAAGTCCATGAAGACAACCCTTATGACCGTATGTTTAAGCTGACTGAAAATTTTGAACCGTCCTAAAGTGATGAACACCCTGAAGTTGATGAAGACAATCCTTATGGTCATCTGTTCAAACTGCTTGAAAATCTTGAATCGTTCGAAGAGATGAACGTTCAGAAGTTAATGAAGACAACCCTTATGACAATCTGTTCAAGCTACCCAAAAATTATGATGGATCTTGAAGCGATGAAAGTTTCGAAGTCCATGAAGGCAACACTTATGACTATGTGTTAAAGCTGCCGGAAAATCGTGAATTATCACGAAGTGATGAACGTTCCAAAGACCATGAAAGCAAGCCTTATGACCATTTATTCAAGCTACCCGAAAATCATAAAGCATCCCGAAGGGATGTACGACTCGAAGACCATGAAAAAAAACATATATGGTCATCTGTCGAAGCTATCCGAAAATCATGAAGCATCCTAAAGTGATGAACGTCTAGAAAACCATGAAAGCAACCCTTATGATTATCTATTAAAACTACCCGAAAATATTAAAGCATCCCGATAAATGAATATCCGAAAATCATCAAAGCAACCCTTACGGCCATCTTTTCGACTGACCCGAAAATCATGAACCCTCCCGAAATGAAGAACGCCCCGAAGATCACATCAGCAATCCCTATGACATCTGTTCAATCGACCTATAAATCATGGAGCTTCTCAAAATGACGAGCGCCTCGAAGACCATGATAGCAACCCTTATAGCTATCTGTTCAAGCGATTATGAAATCATGAAGCCTCCCGAAGTGATGAATATCCCAATGATCATGAAAGCAACCCGTATGACTATTTGTTGAAGTTCCTCGAAAAATCTTGAACCGTCATGAAGTAGTGAACATCCCGAAGATCATGAAAGCGACTTTTATAGTCATTTATTGAAACTGCCAGAAAATTATAAACCGTCTCGAAGGGATGAACACCCCGAAGACAATAAAAACAACACTTATGGTCATTTACTTAAACTGTCTGAAAATCATGGACTTTCCTGAAGTGATGAACATCCCGAAGACCATGAAGACCACCCTTATGATCATCTGTTTAAGCTACCTGAAAATCATGAACAATCGTGAAGTGATGAACGTCTCGAAGTCAACCCTTAGGGTCATCTGTTCAAACTGCCTGAAAATCATGAACCGTCATGTGGTGATGAACGTTCCAACGACCATGAAGGCAACTTCTATGACCATCTATTCACGCTGCTTAACAATCTTGAATTGTGTTGAAGTGATCAACGTCTCGAAGACTATAAAGACAACTCTTATAGCCATCTGTTCAAGCTACCCGAAAATCATCAACCATCCTGAAATGTTGAACATCCCGAAGACCATGAAGGCAAACCTTATGACGATTTGTTGAAATTGTCTGAAAATAATGAAGCATCATAAAGTGATGAACGTCCCGAAGTCTATTGAGACAATCCTTATGATCATCTGTTCAAGCTACCTTAAAATCATGAAGCATCCCGAAGTGATGAACCTCTCGAAGTCCACTGAGGCAACCCCTATGACCATCTGTTCAAGCTACTCGAAAAACATGAAGCATCTCAAAGTGATGAACGTCCCGAAGTCCATAAAGGTAACCCTTACAGCGACCTGTTGAAGCTACCGGAAGATCATGAAGCATCCTGAAGTGATAAACGAGTCGAAGTCCACGGAAGCAACCCTTACGACCATCTGTTGAAGCTATCCGAAAATGATGAAGCATCCCAAAGTGATGAACGTCTCGAAGTCCGCGAAAAAAACCCTTAAGACCATTTGTTCAAACCTTCTGAAAATCATGAAGCAACCCGAAGTGATGAACGTCCTGAAGTCAAAAAAAAAAAATCAATGTAATGAACATCCTGAAGACTGTGAAAGCAATCCTCATGGCTATCTGTTCAAGCGACCCGAAAATCATGAAGCATCCTGAAGTGATGAATTTTTTGAAAACCATAAAAACAACCCTTATGGTTATCTTTTAAGGAGACTCGAAAATCATGAAGCATGTTGAAGTGAGGAACGTCTCGAAGACCATAAAAGCAACCCTTATGGTCATCTATTAAAGCGATCTGAAAATCATGAAGCATTATGAAATAATGAACATCCCGAAGACGACGAAAGTAACTTTTTTGGCCATCTGTTAAAACGACAAAAAAATCACGAAGCGTTATGAAGCGATGAACGTTCCAAATACCATGAAAGCAACCATTATGACCATGTGCTCAAGTTGCTCGAAAATCATGAAACGTCTTGAAGTGATGAGCGTCCTGAAGATCCTAAAAATATTTATTATGACCATCTGTTCAGACTGTCATGAAACGTCTTGAAGTGGTGAACGTCCCGAAGACAATGAAAGCAACCCTTATGACAATTTGTGCAAACTACCCGATAATCATAAAACATTATGAAGTGATGAACGTGTAGAAGACCATGAAAACAACTCATATGACCATTTGTTCAAGCTACCTGAAAATCATGAAAGATCATGAAGTAATGAAAGTCCCGAGAACCATGAAAATAACCGCTATGACTACATGTTTGGGCAAGCCGAATAACATCTATGATGAGAACAACATGGACGATGAGAAATCCACAACTTTTCAAATTAGTTTTGAAAATTGAGAGTAAAAGTTACGAAAACATGAACAATGAAAAATGAGTGGAACAAAGTTGCATATATAATATATGTATGATGAAAATTAAACGTGTTGTATGATCCACTAACTCGTAATGCCCAATGGTGATATTTCGTCAATCAAAACACCCCAGTCCGTATCCCTCGCTACCTTCCTGACAATTTTTTTCATTTCATCCACCGTCGCAACGACTACCATTACGTCTTCCCCCTCGACCTCTACTATTGCCTCGCCCAACACTATTGCGACCCTCGTGGTCACAACCACCGTTCTCTTGGTCACCACCCTATCCTTGTTCTTGAGTTCCCCTTCAACCACACTAGTTTGTGATGCTTGCTGCGTGGGAAACTTCTAATGTGGATAAGAGAGAACCTGGTGAAAATCATGAATTCTGAAAAAAACAATTATCAATTATGAAATTGAAATTGAGAGGACAGTTGTGTTGTTCATTGTGAAACCACATAGTAAACTGAGTTTTCAACTTTTCATATCAATCACGGTATTAAAACACATGCGTCCTGAAAACTTCAGGAAGCGATGAATATCTTGAAGACCATAAAAACAACTCTTATAGCTACCTCACAGGCTACATGGACATCTTGAATCCTCATGAAGTGATGAATGTCCTAAAGACAATGGAAACAACATTTATAACCACATATTCAAACTATCTGAAACTTATGAAACATCTTGAAGCGACGAACGTCTTGAAGATCATGAAAGCAAACCTTATAGTCATCTGTTTAAATTACCTGAAAATCATGAAATGACCATAAGGGTTGCTTTCATGGTCTTCGGGACGTTCATCACTTCGAGATGGTTCATGGTTTTCGGGTAACTTGAACAAATGACCATAAGGTTTGCTCTCATGATTTTTGGGACGTTCATCACTTCGGGATGATAATGGTCTTAGGGTAGCTTGAACAGATGGACAATGTCCCAGGCCTGAAGTGATGACCGTTTCGAAAACCATGAAACCAACCTTTATGGCCATATGTTCAAGCTCTCTAGAAATCATGAAACATACTGAAGATCAAGAAAACAACCCCTATGACTATCTGTTCAAGCTATCCTAAAGTTATGACACATCCCAAAGTGATGAATGTCCTGAAGACCATGAAAGTAACCCTTATGATCATCTGTTCAAGCTACCCGAAAATCATGAAACATCAATGGTCTTCGGATAGCTTGAATAGATGAACAATGTCCTCAGTCCTGAAGTGATGAACGTAAAAAAAAACATGAAAGCAACCTTTGTGACCATATGTTCAAGCTACCCGAAAATCATGAAACGTACTAAAGTGACGAACGTCCCAAAGATCAATAAAACAACCCCTATGACTATCTGTTCAAGCTATTCTAAAATCATGAAACATCCTGAAGTGATGAACATCCCGAAGACCTTGAAAGTAACCCTTATGACCATTTGTTCAAGCTACCCGAAAATCATGGAACTTCATGAAGTGATGAACGTCTTGAAGACTATGAAAGCAGCCGTTATGACTATCTGTTTTTGCAAGTAGGAAAACATGTATGATGAAAACAACATGAACGAAAAACAATTCAATTTTTTAAAAGTGAGGAAAAAATGAGTGATGAAAACAAAGTTGCACTAAGTTGTATATATAGTATATGACATTGTATGATGAAAATTATATGTGTTGTTAACCTTCTCTCATGCTGGATCACACATGATTAAATCATCATTTCGTCATATTCATTGAAGATTAGAGTTCCCGTTCGATAAAGGAACAATCTCTCTACCAAGATGGGGTGGTCCACGTCATCCATAACGAAAAAGCAATTTTTGACCTTCACCTTTATAATATCGACGAGCACATCTGAGGTCGTCCCACGAAACACCACCTTACAATTGGTTCCATGCGATACCTCAATCTGCTTGGTCGATGTTCATTCTCAATGCAATTGCGTCCTTTTCCCTTATGATATTCATTTTATCGCCCGTATCTACCACCGCGGTACACTTTAAACCGTTTACTACCAGATCCATGAACCCACATGCAACACACTTCCAGTCCATTTTGATACTTGTCTCATCTTACCCAACCTCTCTAGGAAATATAGTTCTCAAGTGGACATTGGTACCAACCTTCTTGACAGACACCCTTTTAGTTCATCTCGTAGTTTTGGGGCAAGGGGCAGGATATTAATTAAGCTAAGAAGGTCATTATGACCTTCTAACAGTCGAGCTATCGTTCTCTCGATATCAAAACCATCTTCGAGTTGAACCTCATACTTTTTTTTTCTTTTGAGCATCATCGCACTGACTCGGCTAAACTGCCCTACGAACTCCTCTTTTTCCGACTCTCTACTCCGTCCGCTTATCTTATTCTTCGTAGAGCCTTTCATCCTCTTCATCTAGAACTTCATCCGAAACTTCTACAACTTATTTTATAAGTTCCGATTCTGCTTATTTCCGAGGAGGCGCTTGACTTGGGCCGACTTTATCTTGAGCTCTTGTCCTGGCCGTTTGCGGTACCCTTTCATGCGAAGTGGGGGCCTAAGGGTCATTCCGGACCTTGGTGTTGATCCCACTGTCACTACTCCTGGGTACCCTTGCTGCCCTGCCACCGCCTAAGGGCCAGAGTCGTATAAGAACACATTGGGCAGTTCCGCGTTCCACGACTTTACTTCCTTAACCATTTGTAACAACTTTCGTTGATATCTTCTCACTTTTCTCATCAAGTTCTTCATTCATCAGAGGATACTTAATGCAGACTCTCTTTCAAAGTTTGAATCATCACTATCTGACTCACTTGTACGGACGATTCTTCCTTTTCTTGCCACATTTTGAACATTGTTGGTGGAGCAGGTTGGTCGCTTGCCTGTCTAATAGCCTCTTTCAGTGTACCACATGGAATCTTAGAGTCGATATAATTCGCAAACTTGTTGTAGGTATCTTTGTCGAAGTTTGAAGATATCAACCCTTTCTTCTCGTCTAACCTCCTACTTTGGCAGTAACGTGTAGTATGACCCACTATCCCACAATGCCTACAAGTGGCATTCTGCCAATCAAAACGTGTCCGTTTGTACCCCTCGCCACCTTCCTGGTCATCGTGACCATTTTGGTCATTCCACCCACCGCCGCAACCACCACCATTACGTCCTCCCCCTCGACCTCCACCATTGCCTCGCCCGCCACCGCCGCGACCCCCTTGGCCACAACCACCATTCCCTTGGTCACCATCACCTCCTTGTTCTTGAGTTCACCCTCCAGCCATTTTAGCTTGTGATGCTTGTTGCACGGGGAGTTGAGGCGGCCCCATCGGCTGAGTTTGAGCCGTTGGGAAGCTTGGCGGCATCATACTTATTTGAGGACTAGGGTAGAGTTTAAAATGGCTTGCCGCTGTTTGACCACTCATTGCCCAAGGCACGTACGGATAATACACCTACCAGGGTCCCATCGGACCAAAAGATGGTCACTGACCATAGGACTGCGACCCCGTCTGTGATGGTCCTGCTCTACTTGTTGCGGTTTCCACTTCGGGTGGGCCAGTGTCAAACCCTAATGCTTGCCCTTTTCGTTAGCCTTGTTCCCTTTACACAAGATTTCATTGCTTTCGTCACGCCTTAGTTAATCGTCGGGGATCCTTCATCGTATTCATACTCTTTGGTTTCCTCTTATGCCGGCTCCTTTCCTTTTCCCTGGACAACAGTCACAACCTTTCTTTGGACCACCCGCTATTTCCTAACTCCCAACTATGCGAGCACATCTTGTGCGATCTTTCACACATCTGGGGCTCCCGTAGTGGTTGACTCTCGCTAATTATGCTTCCACCTATGATGGCGCATTTGGAATAAGTAAACCTGGTCCAAATCACCCTCCTCAATACTCTTCATTATTGTGCCCCACAAGGGTTTTCCCCCAACTTCCCCATGACTTGTTAATGCCCCCGCTTTTGTTGCTGAAAAAAATCTTAAAAAGATAGTGCACTGCTTTTCCTCCACTATCCCAAATACCTTTTTGATTTTTTTTTTGAAGGCAGAAGCAAAAACACCTACCGCCGTGCAGTCATTTGTGCTCATGACCTCCAGATCCGAGACAACTAACAGACAATCTCCCAACTTGAACCTTCTTTGCAGTTCATGCTTGAATCTGTTCCAACTTTCATGAGCGTATGCTATCACTTTATTCACTTCATAATGAAGTTCATACTACCATACATACTTCAGGACGTGCTTAAGCTTATCGGCCTTAGACAAACCCACCATCACTTGCTTCACCATCTCCAACCAATCAGAGATTTTTTCCCCTGTGAATAAGAAAGTCACAACCTTCGAAAATTGTTCTCCAGTTACCTTTTGACAATCCAGAGCCTCAACCAGATCATCTACTGTCAGACCTCCTTCCACATCATCGGCGACAACCTTTAAATTCGCGATCCCTTCTTGCCTTTTCAGACTTCCATGACAAAAACATACAACACATACTTAGCATACAACCTCTCCGTTGTACTAACTCTTTGGAGGACTTTGTACCATCCATTCAAGTGTAGTTGAATTTGGCCCAACTGCCCAAGGCGCTTGCAGAGCGCGCACTTCACTGGTTAAAGTGAGATAAACAACCACAAAAAAAGCTAAAATTCCTACAATAGAAAGATGAGAGTCAAAACTACTCAGTGCATTTCATCCGACATAAGCTTATGAATAATCTGGAATGCGGCGTAACATGTCCGCAAGACCAAAGAAATGCATAGGAAAGAAAGTCAAATTCACACCCAAAAAAGTAATCCAAAAATGAATTTGGCCTAAGGTTTTTGGATATTGCAGTCCAGAGATTTTGCCTATCCAATAGTAGAATCCTGCAAATAGAGCGAATATGGCTCCCATAGAACGTACGTAATGAAAGTGTATTAAACCACCACTGCCCCCGCCAGTATAAAATGCCAAAGTACCGGTACACCGTAATCGGCCTTTTTTGGCTGCGCGACCAGTTATTCGCGGCCTACCGGGTCCCAACGTGATTTTTCGATTGAGATGTGGTCCCCGGTGGGCCGCGGTCGGATGGTGACGTTCGAGGCCGATGTCTGGGTTGCTCCTTTCGGACATCGAGGTGTTCGCCCCGAACATATTTCCAAATTTTCGATTTTCGAAAAATGCATATT
>BFEA01000039.1:904395-917818 GCA_003427395.1 Chara braunii
TCTCTCTCTCTCTCTCTCTCTCTCTCTCTCTCTCTCTCTCTCTCTCTCTCTCTCTCTCTCTCTCTTGCAGACACACACGCCTGCACGCAAACCCTGACATACACACACCTTCGCTGGCGTGGAGGAACACGATTGTGCAACACGACGGTGGCACACGCGAGCGCAAGCAGCGACGAAAGCACAACACACACGCAAGCACTGTTGGACGGGCACTGGCGCTTGAGACTGCTATGGCGTAGGGGGGATTTTGACATGGCGGCAAGGCACAGCGGACGCGCGGAGGACCATTCTGGCTATCCAGGAACAGGCCACACCCGCGACGCAGACACACACACACGGTCGCTGCCAATGGTGATGACGACGCATAGGTCTCATTCACAGCGGCAATGAACAACCGATTCGTGAAGGACGACGCAACAGGAAACGTGACGAAGGCACGCACACACGGTCGCCGCGAACGGCGATGGCAGCACGTGGGTCTCGTGCACGGCGGCACGGGGAGCACCGGACGGGGAGATTGCGGCCACAGCGGCTATGTGACCAGGCCAATGAAACCCTACAGAACCGTCACCTATTTCCACAACCGAATTTCAAGACGCCAAAAAAAAAAAAAAAAAAAAGGACAGTGAAATATATTATACGAACTTAAACACCAGGCGGGAAATGGAAATTTTCGCCAACAATTTGTGAAAACGTTCCTTTCCAGCCGACAGGGCCGGCCACGCATTGGACCAGGCCGACCGTTTGAAAGGCCGTGGCAGCAACCCTCCGCCCGAACGCCTCTCGGAAAAGAGCCTGACAACCACCACCATGAGACTTTGGTCTTGCCCCCCCCACTCATTATTCGGACGCTAGCCTGCCGAAAAACCCGCCCCTAACTCATAGGAATCAACATTTTCTGGTGGCGGGGGTAGTGGTGGTTTAACATAGTCTTAAACCAACTTTTAGCGGTGGGACTCACTCCCTAATCAAAAGGGGCTAGCACCTTCCTTATCTTCAACCTTCTTCATATACCTATTTCTAGCCAGCATGACAGTTCAAACACTCATTAATCACGTGGAGAACACTTTCATAACTTATTATCTGACTAACATTCATAACCTTGCTGATACCGCCCCGCTTTGTCCTAGCCGCATGAGATAGGTATGCCTTTATTAAGGACCTCTAAGGAGTTATCAGGATGCACATGCGAGTCTTTCACACACTCATCCTCACTCTTACTTGGTTCAATACTATCATCAACTTATCATTTTAGTTTTAACTCATCACTCTAATTAATAATAAAAGTTGTCGTTTTGCTTTCGTTCTCTAAGGATCCAAGTAGGCAACCGAGATCCCCGGCAACGACACCACCTATCGAGCGTATCGGTCTCGCAGGGGGACCCTCCCGGTTGTGTCATGCAGGATTTTGTAAGACTTTTATCGAAAGGGAGCTTTCGCCACTCTGGCTGAGTGCGCCGACCACACCTCTCGCAAACCCCTACGACATGATAGGGGTCACGCGAGGCACAACTTACCTCTGTCCAAGGGGTTGTCACCACCCTTGGATAGACGTATCCTCACCGAGCTACCAAACCACGTGTGAAAGCTACTCGAATGCAATCATAAAGTCTATTAATTTGATCTATTTATATTATACAGACCAAATTACTTCTTGCTTGATTAGTATTATATTTTTAGAGCATTATTTATTAATTGTATACTTATATTTATTTATACTTATTATTTATTGATTAGTATACTTATTCTTTGATTTTATAGAAAAAAGGCGAACGTAGCCAAGTGGTCAAGGCAGTGGATTGTGGCTTCACGATACGCGGGTTCAATCCCCGTCGTTCACCCATATTTAATTCAGAATCAATATTCACTATATAATCAATATATTTTAATAACCTACAAAAAAAATATCAAATAAATATATAAAATACAAATTGCTCTGGGGGCTGATCCCAAGCGTCTCCGCGTCGATCGACTAGGACCATTCAACTAACCACGCTATACACTTCACAAAAGTCCAACCAAACTTCATACATCAATCACTCCTAGTTCATTTTTTGTATCCAACCCAGAACTCTTGCTGTGTGTCCGAAACTGGATTCAATGCAGGTTCCGCGTTGAATAATTCAACGACCGTTAAATTCCGTTGAATTCCTCGTTAAAAAGTTAAAACAAAGGGTTTCACCGGGACCCGCGGTGATTTTTCTCGCCAGCCAGAAATTATAACAAAACAAAACAAAAAAACGAGGTTGTAGATCTTTTTTAGGTCTACAACCTTGTATTTTTATTTTGATGTTTTGACTCTTTTGAGCTTTGGCAATATTTAAAAAAAAATAAAAAACATAACCACAATTAAAAAAATAAAAAACAAAAGACGAAATGAGTTTTTTTTTTTTTTTTGTCGAATTTTTTTTTCTAGGGCTAAAAACAAGACAGTAAATAAAAATAAAAAATAAAGGGTTATAGATATTTCAAAGATGTACAACCTTTTTTTTCTTTTTTTTTAACTTCATATATTAAAAAAACAACAACATAAAAACAAATTAAAAAGAGAAAAAACATACACACACACACACAACATACACAAACACATATAAACACATACACATGCACACAGACATGCACACACACACACACACACACACGCTAACAATCATGCATACACACACACATACGCAAACACATGCACATACATACATATCCATGCACAAACAAACTCTCTTAGTGACTTACACACAGGCACACACATACACACATACGCATACACAACACACTTGCACACACATAACTGGGGGCCTTGGGGGTTGGGGGATATGGGGGTGGATAGTTTAGAGGGCTTCCGGGTACGCATGGGGACTGGTGCCGAGAGGTTGGTTAGTGGTGGTTGACAGGCTGGTTGGTGTTGGTCTCATTCGGTGGTATAAGAGGTGCTTCAGGGGTTAGGGGAATGCTTTTTTTTTTTTTTAGTTGGGGGGTTTGAGTGCGCAGGTGCCTAGGACCACGTGTTCCGGACCCCACACATCAATTCCGTTTTTCCGAAAAGCGCGGGAGTGACCCATTTTCACGTTTAACGGGAATTCAACGGGATGTTTTCAGTTTCAACGGGATTCAACGGGAGTTAATTCCCTCGTTCCCCGTTAAAACGATACAAACCTCTTCAGAACAGACGATAGATGTTCGTCACGCACGAGACTTTGAATAAGCATATAGGTTTTGTCATATCGCTTAGCCATGCATGGCTACGCAAACGGTTGCGAGGACGGAGTACTATATGGTACCCATAATCATGTGGTCCTCAATGACTCTGAGGGTTGCTTTCGATACTCAAATGTCGACTGACACGCGTCTTGAGAGGTTAATCTCTCGACGCTTGACAATCGCGAGGGCGAGTGCGAGACCTACCCTCTTCTGCATCCTGCGCAAGTGAGTGGTAGGCAATAAGGCGTAGGAGAAGGGAAAAACTAGTGTGTAGCGAAGTATCGGGCGCTAGATTCATGGTGAAGAAGTTTCCCCTTCCTCCCCACATCCTGCTTAGTTAATCCCCTGGATCTCAGGGTAATCAATGCTGGCAGGAATACCCCACAATTGTTCTTTCTGATGTATCCAAGTTCAATCTGTATAAGGGACGTTGGACCCGCTTTCCAGCAGGTGATGCTCATCACCAATATATGGAGCCTCTCCCTAGGTGCTAGTGGTGTCTGCCCTTATCAGCACCACTAACACTGGTGAGGGAGTGTTTTTTCAAAAAACAAAATAAAAAAATGGTGTCTGTTTTTATCAGCACCACTAGCACTGGTGGGGGATAATTAAAAAAAAAAAAAAAAAAAAAAAAAAAAAAAAAAAACGTCTCCGTCTAGAGAAAATGTCTTATCAGAATTTATACTCAGCAAGATACGAGATCAAATAACTACTTTTGACTTTACAGAGTCAAATTTTGTCTAACTCTCTGATTTAGTAAAAATTTGGGTACCGCTCCCTTTAGAAAAGCAGGCTTCCCAAATTTATACCAAGACTCGCTATTGATCATTGCTCCTTCAAAGTATTAACCTTAATTTGGGGTGCACATATCCTGTTTATTTACAAAAGGGATGAAATGTTTTTATTTTGAATTGAGTTTAGAGGTATTAACTTTTATACTGGTCTACCAGGCGGGTTGCCCAAGTCACCTTATTTTCCCGGGAACGTCCCAAAAAAAAAAAAAAAAACCGATAAGAAAATTTGTTATGCAAAAAAATAAATTGAATAACTTTTGCCTAAAGGCCATATTGCAATTCTTGACCAAATTAAAAAAATAATAATAATAATATTTTTATTTATATTTTTTTTATTCTTTATTGGCCCAGCCACGCAAGTGGCCCCCGACCACTCTGGTAGCCTAACTTCTATACCATATAAAATATTTACCTCTGGAGAAGGTGTGTGAAACGCAACCCTAAAAGCGAGAGAGGGGGGAAGAAGAAAGAGAGAGGAAGAGGGATGAAGGTACAAACACAAGAAAAAAAATAAAGAAAGAGAAATGCATCCTCCTTCGCTACCAATTGCGTTTCACGCCTCGTTGGGCCAAGAGTCGGAGAAAGTCATTGGAAAAAATAAAAAACAATGTTACGCAGTAAAATAAATTGATTACGTTTGCCTTATGGTCACATCGAACTTATTAACCAAAATAATAAAATAATAATTACAATTTATATTTTTATTTATATTTTAGCTAGGCTACCAATTGGGCAGCCCGGGTCACGCTGTTTCCCCTGGCGGCACAGCCGTGCAAGGACCAATGAAGGTCCCACAAAAAAAAAAAAAAAATGCAAAACAATAAACCGAACAACTGTTACACAAGGCCACATCTAAATTTTGTAAGAATTTTTAAAATAAGAATTAAATAAAAAAATGATCTATTAGCCTAGGCGTTCTCTCTCCGCAAGCATATCTTTATGAACGGGCTACCAGGCGGGCTGCCCAAGTCACCTTATTTTCCCAGGAGCGTCCCAAAAAAAAAAAAAAAAAAAACGATAAGCTAGGCTACCAGCCGGGCCGCCCGGGTCCCGGGTGGCCAGCCCGTGCAAGGATCAGGTGAGGTCCCAGCACGATAAGCTAGGCTACCGATTTTTTTTTTTTTTTTTAATTTTTCTAATTTTTTTTGCCCGGCCGGGCAAGTGATCCCGGACCACTCTGGTGGCCTAGCCGATAAGAAAATTTATTATGCAAAAAAATAAACTGAACCACTTTTGCCTAAATGTCATATTCCAATTCTTAACCAAATTTAAAATAAAATAAAAAATACTATTTTTTTTTTTTTTTTTTTATTGGTCCGGCCATGCAAGTGGCCCCCGACCACTCTGGTACCCTAACTTTTATACCATATAAAATATTTATTTATGGAGAAGGTGCGTGAAAAGCAACCCTAAAAGCGAGAGAGAGGGGAAGAAGAAAGAGAAAGGAAGAGGGATGGAGGTACAAACACATGGGGAAAAAAAAATAAATAAAAAATGCATCCTCCTTCGCTAGCAATTGCGCTTCACGCCTCAACTTGGTTGCTCGTTGGACCAAGAGTCGAAGAAAGTCCTTGGAAAAAATAAAAACAATGTAACGCAGTAAAATAAATCGATTACTTTTGCCTTATGGTCACATCGAACTTATTTACCAAAATAATAAAATAATAATTACAAATTATATTTATATTTATATTTTAGCTAGGCTACCAGTTGGGCAGCCCGAGTTACCTTGTTTTCCCTGGTGACGCAGCCATGCAAGGACCAAGAAAGGTCCCACAAAAAAAGTTTTAATATGCAGAAGAAAAAACTGAACAACTTTTGCCTCAAGGCCACATCAAAATTTTGTAAATATTTTTAAATAAAATTAAATTAAAAAATGATATATTAGCCTAGGCGTTCTCTCTCCGCAAGCATATCTTCATGAACGCAAATAGATAATGTGTATGCCAGTGCTGTAAAAACTCTAGGAAATTTGAAGACGTAAGGGAATAACATTTCTCAGGCCCATTGGACTTATGTTACGAAATACACATCCAACGCTCTCCCTTCAAAAACCTGTCAATCACGGTCTACGGAAAACCAAAATTCGGTCCTTCCAATTGTGGAAGCACGGATACTATCATTAATTATTTATCTGTTTTTCATAAAAATGCACATAAATAATCATCGTGAAATTCTCACTCATGCTATAACTATTTTTACGTGGCCGTCCACTGCAAAAACAAATTCCACCTTCATACAGATGCGGGAACCCATTAGCCTTTGGGTTGTGGCCAAACACGTAGAAACTCACAATAGTGTCGTTCTCAATGTTGTTGTAATTGTCTTCTTTTCTTTTAGTTATTGCTGATGTCAAAGAGCAAACAACACGCTTGCATTTTATAGGTAGCATCCTTGTGAATAATACAATGATTGTGAAACTTATTAAATGGAGACATAAGGGACTCAGTCCTCTCCTGCATCATGAAGTGCCATGCTTGGACCACCAGTATCTTTGAGGCTTCCTTATTCAACATTGGAAACGCCCTACGCCTAAAAAAACTAATCGACACGGATCTCATTTTGGTAGGGGCCGCCAACTGTTTCATCTTGGTAGGCCAGATATGCAACTTACTACGACGCGTTAATGACCGCGTCATAAAGAAATGGTCCAACGAGGTATTGCTGGTTTAAGGATATTTATGTGTTCAAAGGGGCATGCTACAAAGTGATGCTACCCTGTCCTGATTGGATTTCACAGTTCGACTACCTGTTTACACGAGCCAAAGTTGAAGAAGCTATCTTACCTGTATCATTTTAAAGTGGTGTATGTCTTTTGCTACCAGCCCGGACCTGAGTCGGAATGCTTGTACCGGGTAAACCGGTAAGAACACTTATTTGCTTTTGACGAACTAGCGGCTTAGGGGTACAAACGGATTGCGGTTTGCGCTCGAAATGGGATCCACGATGAGTACGACCGCAACATTCAGTCACCCCAACAAGTAGATAATTGTTGCTTTGTTTACAAGGGACTTTAAGGGAAATAATGTTTTGCAATACTTCGTTTTTAAACCACCAGTACTTGGCCCAGCTATCGGCCGCGACGCTTTCCCGTTAATGCGCTGCGCCTTTAGGGCTTCGGGGTACTGGACCAGAATGGCTGGAAGCGCCAGCCAACAATTTTTCAAAACGGTACCTCGGCGCTTCGCCGAAAATTGGCGCGCAGGGGCATTCCAGGCTCGACATCGATAGCTGGGCCAAGTACTGGTGGTTTAATAAGGTTTTCCATTGCGTAGCATCACGTTCAGGCTCGGTGACCGAACCCGAACCCAAACGTGGCCCAAAATCGTCTGAGCCTGAATATTTTTAATTTTTTTTTTTCCTTATAATATAGGGGTTGGGGAAGCCCCGGGGGCATTGCCTATCACTCCTGAACATACACACATGCACAAACACAGACACACACCCCACACACCCACGTACACACCCACATACACACCCACATACACACCCACATCTGCTAACGCATCTAATGCAACACCTACAATAGGTGTTGTCATACTAACTGATGCAACTGATGTGGCTGCTGCATTTGCTGCAGGCATACACACACACACACACACACACACACAATCAGTTTTATGTCTGTCAGTTTTTTCTTTTGTTGTTTGTTCTCTTTCTGATATTTTCTAAGTTTTTTTGTGTCCCCAAATGAGCACCCTTAGGTGGTGCCAAACAGTCGGTGGCTCCACGTTTGGAGTGCCAACTGCACCCTAGGGGGGACACTTGGTTCGGGATGTATATGTTGCTTGTAGGTGATGACAGATGCTCAGCGGAGTGTCTCACTGACTCAGTGGGTGGTGGGAACCAACAGTCTGTGGGGTTCACCCGTGATGTGAGTAGGTGATGTGCCGCTTTGCTCCGTGTTGGATCTGTGGACGACCCTGTCTGTGCTCCACCACTGCCTTACTGCCCGTTTCGCTTGCCTCGCAGGTCGTTCTTGGCATGTTGTTGTCTTCGCTGTGTGGTGTGGCCGGGTTGTGGTGTTGCCTTGCGCTTCACTGCTTCGCTGCCTTGCCGCCCGCCCGATGGTCGTGCCTTCCGGGTCCTTTGCTTGAGCGCCCTGTAGTTTGGTTGCCGTGTTGGGGTTGCCTTGTGCCCCTCACCATGGTCGCTCTGCTGCTGGTCCGCTTGCCCTCTCGTCCCTTGCAGTGTCGTTGTCTTGGTAGTGTTGCCTGGTGCTTCACTGCTTGGGTGCCCTGTTGCGAGTTCGGCGTGCCGTGTCGTTCCTTGCAGTGGTTTTTGGCGTTGTGCAGCCGTGTTGCCTCTACTGCGCTGCCTGGTGCTCCGCAGGGTTGCTGCCCGCTGCTATGTTCCGCTTGGGGACAGTCTGCCTTCAACAAGGGTCAAAAGGTTCATGATCCAAACCATCAAATACGGGGATTCCGCAAATTGTCGAGGGTTCAGCCTCCTGATGAGTCGGTGCAACTCCGACGAAACAGTCTTTCATTATCTATTTATTATTTATTATTTATTTATTTTTCAGTCTTTGTCTTGTTTATACTTGTATTTTTGGGGGGGGTTGTTTTTGCATTGTCGCTGTTTGTGTTGCTGTTGTTTCCCTCACTGCCTTGCGCTGTTCGCTTGCCCATCCGTCTACCCCATGCTTTTCACCCAGTGTGCTTTGTTGCTGTGTGCCGTTTGCCTGCCCACCCCCCACCCCCATGCCCTCCAGCCTATATGCTTTGCTGCCTTGTGTTGTGCGGCATGTTGTCTGTCCGCCCACCCGCCTCCCCCTTGCCCTCCAACCTTCGCCCTTTGATGATGCCGCATGCCTTTTTTCCTCGCTCTCTTTTTCTGCCTTTCCCTAAGTACTGCGTATTGTTTGTTTCAAGTTAAGGGTCAGTGCCCTCGGGCTCTAGTCATTGTCTCCTTTTAGGGAAGTCAGTGAGGTCGTGCATACCCAGTCGAATGGAATATTCGCTTGGATCATGGTGTGATTCAAGTGAATGGTCGATGCTGTGATGTTTGTGTTATTGGCATTATTTATGTTGTCTCTTATATAAACGCGGCTCGCTGCATCACAAGGTGCAGTAGACTCATCTCACCTAACACACACACACACACACACACACACATGTGGCCGCCCACCATGCCCCCCCGGGGACCCGAATGGCTGAAATAGCCCCGGTACCCGCTGTTGCCGCGAATACCCTTACAAGGGTATCCGCCCTGGTTTTTGAAAGTGACAGAAAATAGGTTTGGTTTGAAATTTGAGTACACTCCACGAGTTGCGGTTGTGTGTTGTTCACGCTGACTGAATGGTTGACTAGAAGCAAAATGTGTGTGGGCGCGCAGTTTTGAGGCGCGCGTGATGATTTTTTTTATGCTATAGTGTCGGCGTTTCTGCCGACAAAATTTTGACTTTGATTAAACTAGGACTACGGTGATCTTCCCTGTTGCTCTGACCATAACCTACGCGGAAGACGACATCGGGAGTAGTGTTGCTCTGGGTAGTACTTGGAGTGTGGGAAGGAATAAAACTGAACGGGTCCGTCGCGCGGTAGGCGCGACTTAACCGTTGTGGGCTAGCCGGTAGGTCAAGGCGTTGGCTTGGGGCGTTTCAGTGCGACCGTGCAGCAGGCGGAGCCCGTTCATATGGGCTTCCACTAGTGCCAATGCCAACCTTAGGCATAGCACTGTTGGTTACGGCATTGGACTTTCAAGGCAGAGGTACGAGGATCGAGGGCGGTGACCGGTGGATGATGGAGCATTGGAGCGGTTGGAGGTGCCAAGGGGTTGAGGGCCCGGCGGGGCTATCCCCCTTGGTTTTTGTTGACGGCCCATCCGTGGGCCCGGTCGGCGAAACTGAGAGGGGTACGACGGTCTCCCTTCCCCAAAGCACCGGTTTCCGATGTTCGTATTTTTATTTTTACCGTTATTTTTATTTTTATTTTTATTTAGTTATTTTTAAATGGCGGTCCCGTTTCTGGCGCGGGGCGACAGCGCTGGTACCGGAGTTGTGTGCGGGGACCAGCGGGGCGTGGTTCAATTGATACGCCCATGAACTGTTGAAACACGGACTGAGGATTTCAACGTGGGTGCAAACCGGTGGCCCGGTGGGTGATAAGCCCACGAAGTGGAAGAGGCCTGGGTGGCGTGGCCCCTCTGAGGGTGCACCATCCGCCGACCACAATCTGCTACGAGGGGTTGGAGTGTGAGCGTGCCCGATGACACTAGAAAGATGGTGAATTGCGCGCTGGGCACGGTCGGCCAGAGGACACCAAGGCGGCTGTTCACATGGAAGCCTTCGCCACTTCGACCTTCAAGTTCTCATTTGTGTATTTACTACTGCCACCAAGCTCTGCACTGGGACCCGCTCCAACTACGCTCACGCAGCAGGCGTCGCAGCAGGCCCGGAGGTGCTGAGGAGGAGCTCTCTGCAGATGCACTGCCCGTCGCCCACGATCTGCAGTGAGAGGTTTGAGTGTGAGCATGCCCGTTGGGTGCGGCAAGGTGCGAGACCGGTCAGACAGAATTGCCAAGGTCCTACAGTTTGCGAGTATGAGTGCCCATTTGTTAACAGCCTGCGTAGCTGCAGGGCAAGGGATTTTGCGGTCACATCTGGTGAGGACCGCATAATGCCCTATTTTACTTATTTTATTTTTGGTATGATTTTCGAGAGCTGGAAAAAATCTGTTTACAAGTGTTCTTGCACAACTTTTGGAAGGCGCCGAGYGACCAGCACTAAGTTGCCATTACTGCAGATGACCAGGGTTTGTCCCACTGAAAAAGGTACAGCAGTATGGCCTGGGACACACCCAATACCTTGAGATAATCTGTCCCAAAATCTGCATATTTTGCAGGTTTTTGGGCCTGCAGTGTGGGAGAACTGTGCTTTGGGCGCGGCGGGGAAGGGCGGTGACTGCAGCAGCATTGACTGTGTCCAGCTGCGCATTTGGAACCCGTCTTTACTTCAGCCTTCAAAGCCCTCACTTGCAGGTTGTTACCACCCCCAAGGTCTGCACAGGGAATCGCTGACCGAGCATAGCCGGTACACCCCCGAACTGCTGATATATGGGTTCAGGCTCGAACCCAGAAGCCTTTGGGTGGGGAGGGTGAAGCCCACTCAAAGTTGCCTAGGCCCAGTCAGCTCAGTGAAGGTGTCTTAGTGCTTTTTTTTTTTTTTTTTTTTTTTTTTTTTTTTTTTTTTTTTTTTTTTTTTTTTTTTTTTTTTCCTTCTGTATTTTTCTTTTTTTCTTTTTCTCTTCTCTACCTGTGTCCTTCAGGATATAAGTTAAAATTGGAACGATACAGAGCAGATTAGCATGGCCGCTGCGCAAGGCTGACTCGCATAAAGGGAGAGGTCGACCTCTCTTTTTCCCTGGCTGATTGCGAGTGTTGTCCGAGAGGGTAAAGTAGCTCGGACTTCTAGGAGGAGTGGTAGTGTAGGAAGAGAGAGGGGAAGGATTAGAGGAGAGAGAGGCAGCGCTGAGGGACACAGCACAACGAGGATGGAAACCACCAGAGACAACAATAAAAGGGAGAGTGAATCTGGACGTGGGTCTGAACGAGGTACATTCGAAGTAGGAGGTGAAGAAGTAGAGGGGAACCCGCTACTGATCGTGTTCCTCGTGGTGGTCACACTGCTGCGGATGGCGAGCACCCTGTCTTCGAGCTCACATACATAAAAGAGAAGGTCGTGCTCGTCGTGACCGCGCTGCTGATTCATGGCGGTTACGTTGCCACTCCCGACCGTTACCTCCCCGCTGGCGGTCGTCCTCCCGCCTGTAGCAACGGATGCTTGCTCTGCTGAGGAGTTTCGAGTGAACCTGGTCAGGACCCAGGCCAGATGCATTAGCAAGAACGCGGCGGGGAAGGAACGGAGATGGCGGAGGGAAATATGGACAGCTCGCTCGGATTGTGATAGAACTAGGCAAAGAGGGACTCTACGTGGGGGTTTTGAGGGCTGGCGAGCCCGAATCTGCGGTCAGAATAAGGCAGGAGTTAGTAAAAGAAGAGTTAGAGAAGGAATATATTGCGCGGAGGGAGTTGAGAAAGGTAGTAAAGAAGGAAAGAGAGGTAGAAGTTGTTGTTCCTCGGTCATTTCTTGACCTATTTGGGCAAACCAAGATGCTATCTGGGGGTTTCGGGACGCTGCGAACACGATGGCAGTGTTAGAATTGCCCATAGATCAGTGGTTTTGCCGGGGTCAGTACTAAGAGCTGCGCCCAGGACTGAAGCTTTCTATTGAAGTATAAAAATATGGTGAATCTTCCTGTGTTTTAGGGGGAGATCCATTCTCATTTCACACGTCTTACAAGTAGTGAATGCATCGCGATTCAGCCTTGTATAGCTGGCAGCAATCCCGACGGCATCCGACTTGGTAGTGTTTGTAGGTGGCAGCTATCCTGGTATTCATGGTGCTCGTCGGACCACGTTCGCGCTCGCCTCGATGTTGCTGCCCCGTGCGTTCAATTCGCGGTCATGATCGTGATCCTGTGCATCACCTCCCTCAGCCACGTGACCTCAAGGCTGTTGTGTCTATTGTCTTTTCGGAGTTCCGCTAGCGATCTGATGCAGGTACTGCGGGAGAGCGTGGGAAACCGGGAAGGAGAAAAGGAATGGGCGCTTACCGTGACAAATTGGTGATGTAGGAGGAACAGAAAGTCGGGTTGAGGGAGAAGGCTAGCGCGGGTATGAAGGGAAGTGGAACGTACCTGGGCGTATTCGGGCGATAGATTCATTCTCATTTTTTGTACTTTGGTGAGTAGTGGAACGAGACGTGTGACTGTGTTCGTCCTAATAGTCGTCGTTGTTCGATGGTAATTTACTATTGTCCCGGTGGTCGGCTCCCGCGTCATTATAATCCATTCGATGCTCGTCCAAGCAAGCTTCGCCATTGATGTTCCTCGCCTCGATGATCTCCCTCAGTGTGTTCCACGTCGGGGTGGTAGGCAGTGAATGAGCAGGGAAGGAAAGAGAAAGAAGGGGAGAAGTGAGTGGGATTACTTGTTATTGTTGGGGCTCGTTCGTCGTACTCATCGGCACCATGATTGCCATCCGTATGCTTGGGCCGTCCTGTCTAGACTGGACTATCGTACTCGTGCTCGGAGGCCACTGTGCTGTCTGTCGCGGTTGGGGTCGCGATGGAAGCAAGCGTTCCTGTCAGTTGTCTGTCTTGTGTGGGCACTGAGAAAAGCGAACGAGTCTGACTGCGATTTCGGCCAGATGCGTTGGAAGGAGCCGCAAGGAGGGAAGTAGAGAGGGAGGATGTCCACTTGCGTGGCATGCATCTGGCACGGTTCCAGTGAAGGACTCATTTCGATGTTGCTCATCCAGTKGATGGGAGTGGCCTGAGTCCTGCAGCAAGGTTGGAGACTTGCCTCCTGAAGGGCGCGCTGCTCGTCCTTCGATGGAAGTAGCGTGAAGCCTGCGGATTTGTTGCCAGCGAA
>BFEA01000039.1:928595-943416 GCA_003427395.1 Chara braunii
CTGAGGGTGCACCATCCGCCGACCACAATCTGCTATGAGGGGTTGGACTGTGAGCGTGCCCGATGGGACTCGAAAGATGGTGAATTGTACCCTGGGCACGGTCGGCCAGAGAACACCAAGGCGGCTGTTTACATGGAAGCCTTCGCCACTTCGACCTTCAAGTTCTCATTTGTGTATTTACTACTGCCACCAAGCTCTGCACTGGGACCCGCTCCAACTAGGCTCACGCAGCAGGCGTCGCAGCAGGCCCGGAGGTGCTGAGGAGGGGCTCTCTGCAGATGCACTGCCCGTCGCCCACGATCTGCAGTGAGAGATTTGAGTGTGAGCATGCCCGTTGGGTGCAGCAAGGTGCGAGACCGGTCACACAGAATTGCCAAGGTCCTACAAATTGCCAGTACGAGTGCCCATTTGTTAACAGCCTCCGTAGCTGCGGGGCAAGGAATTTTGCGGTCACATCTGGTGAGGACCGCATAATGCCCTATTTTACTTATTTTATTTTTGGTATGATTTTCGAGAGCTGGAAAAAATTTGTTTACAAGTGTTCTTGCACAACTTTTGGATAGCGCCGAGCGACCAGCACTAAGTTGCCATTATTGCAGATGACCAGGGTTTGTCCCACTGAATAAGGTACAGCAGTATGGCCTGAGACACACTCAATACCTTGAGATAATCTGTCCCAAGATCTGCATATTTTGCATGTTTTTGGGCCTGCAGTGTGGGAGAACTGTGCTTTGGGCGCGACGGGGAAGGGCGGTGACTGCAGCAGCATTGACTGTGTCCAACTGCGCATTTGGAACCCGTCTTTACTTCAGCCTTCAAAGCCCTCACTTGCAGGTTGTTACCACCCCCAAGGTCTGCACAGGGAATCGCTGACCGAGCATAGCCAGTACACCCCCGAACTGCTGATATATGGGTTCAGGCTTGAACCCAGACGCCTTTCGGTGGGGAGGGTGAAACCCACTCAGAGTTGCCTAGGCCCAGTCAGCTCAGTGAGGGTGTCTTAGTGCTTTTTTTTTTCTTTTTTTTTTTTGTATTTTTTTTTTCTTCTTTTTTTCTTCTCTGCCTGTGTCCTTCGGGACATCCGTTAAAATTGGAACGGAGCAGATTAGCATGGCTGCTGCGCAAGGCTGACTCGCATAAAGGGAGAGGTCGACCTCTCTTTTTCGCTGGCTGATTGCGAGTGTTGTCCGAGAGGGTAAATTAGCGCGGACTTCTAGGAGGAGTGGTAGTGTAGGAAGAGAGAGGGGAAGGATTAGAGGAGAGAGAGGCAGCGCTAAGGGACACAGCACAACGAGGAGGGAAACCATCAGAGACAACAATAAAAGGGAGAGTGAATCTGGACGTGGGTCTGAGCAAGGTGGATTCGAAGTAGGAGGTGAAGAAGTAGAGGGGAACCCGCTACTGATCGTGTTCCTCGTGGTGGTCACACTGCTGCGGATGGCGAGGACCCTGCTCCTCGTGATCATCATCTTCATACTCGATGGTTCTCGGTGTCGTGCCCATCTTCGAGCTCACATACATAGAAAGGGAAGGCCGTGCTCGTAGTGACCGCGCTGCTGATTCATGGCGATTGCGTTGCCACTCCCGACCGTTACCTCCCCGCTGGCGGTCGTTCTCATGACTGTAGCATCGGATGCTTGCTCTGCTGATGAGTTTCGAGTGAACCTGGTCAGGACCGAGGCTTGATGCATTAGCAAGAACGAGGCGGGGAAGGAACGGAGATGGCGGAGGGAAATATGGACAGCTCGCTCGAATTGTGATAGAACTAGGCAAAGAGGGACTCTACGTGGGGGTTTTGAGGCTGGCGAGCCTGAATCTGCGGTCAGAATAAGGCAGGAGTTAGTAAGAGAAGAGTTAGAGAAGGAATAGATTGCGCGGAGGGAGTTGAAAAAGGGAGTAAAGAAGGAAAGCGAGGTAGAAGTTGTTGTTCCTCGGTCATTTGTTGACCGATTTGGGCAAACCAAGATGGTATCTGGGGGTTTCGGGACGCTGCGAACCCGATGGCAGTGTTAGAATTGCCCATAGATCAGTGGTTTGGCCGGGGTCAGTACGAAGAGCTGCGCCCAGGACTGAAGCTTTCTTTTGAAGTATAAAAATGTGGTGAATCTTCCTGTGTTTTAGGGGGAGATCCATTCTCATTTGAAGTGTTCGTAGGTGGCAGCCATCCTGGTATTCATGGTGCTCGTCGGACCACGTTCGCGCTCGCCTCGATGTTGCTGCCCCGTGCGTTCAATTCGCGGTCGTGATCGTGATCCTGTGCATCACCTCCCTCAGCCACGTGACCTCAAGGCTGTTGTGTCTATTGTCTTTTCGAAGTTCCGCTACCGATCTGATGCAGGTACTGCGGGAGAGCGTGGGAAACCGGGAAGGAGAAAAGGAATGGGCGCTTACCCCGACAAATTGGTGATGTAGGAGGAACGAAAAGTCGGGTCGAGGGAGAAGGCTAGCGGGGGTATGAAGGGAAGTGGAACGTACCTGGGCGTATTTGGGCGATAGATTCATTCTCATTTTTTGTACTTTGGTGAGTAGTGGAACAAGACGTGTGACTGTGTTCCTCTTAATAGTCGTCGTTGTTCGATGGTAATTTACTATTGTCCTGGTGGTCGGCTCCCGCGTCATTATAATCCATTCGATGCTCGTCCAAGCAAGCTTCGCCGTTTATGTTCCTCGCCTCGATGATCTCCCTCAGTGTGTTCCACGTCGGGGTGGTAGGCAGTGAATGAGCAGGGAAGGAAAGAGAAAGAAGGGGAGAAGTGAGTGGGATTACTTGTTATTGTCGGGGCTCGTTCGTCGTACTCATCGGCACCATGATTGCCATCCGTATGCTTGGGCCGTCCTGTCTGGACTGTCGTACTCGTACTCGGAGGCCACTGTGCTGTCTGTCGCGGTTGGGGTCGCGATGGAAGCAAGCGTTCCTGTCAGTTGTCTGTCTTGTGTGGGCACTGAGAAAAGCGAACGAGTCTGACTGCGATTTCGGCCAGATGCGTTGGAAGGAGCCGCAAGGAGGGAAGTAGAGAGGGAGGATGTCCACTTGCGTGGCATGCATCTGGCACGGTTCCAGTGAAGGACTCATTTCGATGTTGCTCATCCAGTGGATGGGAGTGGCCTGAGTCCTGCAGCAAGGTTGGAGACTTGCCTCCTGAAGGGCGCGCTGCTCGTCCTTCGATGGAAGTAGCGTGAAGCCTGCGGATTTGTTGCCAGCGAATCTTCCCGACTCTAGCGAAGATTCATTCCAATTTTTGCACTTTAGGTGAAGTAACGGGGTCGGGGCGCTTCGTCATCTTCGAAGCTCATCGTCTGTACGGGAGGTTGGTATAAGAGAGAGAGAGAGAGAGAGGGAGAGGGGAACCTGCTTGGCAAGCTGGCCGTGCGGGGAGAAACCGACAGTCGAGCTAAGTGCCAAACGGACGGGCCGTCCTTAGCTGGTGGAGTGATTTTGTCCAGTTAGTTCAGTTAACGAACGGGATCTCGGCCTACTAGAGCATAGCGAAACTTGATAGATTAAGGGCTCTTTCTTGATTCTATGGGTGGTGAGGTTCAGTTCTACCACTGTTTGCTGTGCTTTGACTACATTAGTATGGGCGGAGGCGGGCCTGTTCGATTACCGCATTCTCCAGACTAAGACAACACTCGTTTTGGCTAAGGTTTCAGTGTGCCGTGCGGATTACTAGCGCTGCTGCTAAGTGACCGAAGTGTAACAGCCACCTTATGACAAATCGCTGAGGCAAGCTGTTCCTGTAGTTTGACCCGTTGCTGAGGCAAGCATTGGTCGAGTTTTGTCGCGGATGCGTTGTGCTGAAAGGGAATGACTGAGTAAGTTACAACTGCCTTTGGACGTGATGGGTTGCCGGCCTGCCGGAGGGCGCAACTACTGTGTTCAGCGGTGACGAGCGGTTGTCGCTGCCGCATGTGTAAGTACTGGCTAATGCTAGCTTCAGCAGCCCGCGACGGCTGTTGGCTGAGGCCGAAGTATTGTTATCGGAGCGGGAGTATTTATTGTGGCCAAATTTGGTAGAAAGTGTTGCGGAATCGAGGGGAGGAGTAAGTTTGAGCAAGCAGTGACGGAAGGCAGTTGTTGTACACTCATATGAGGGGGTATGCCACTTGTTACTTAAAGTCGGGGGCTACTGTTGTAAGCCGGTCCGCAGACGTTGACTTCGGGAAGGGGCTGGCAGCAGAGGTAAGGACGTTGCCACTAAGTGTCAGAGCAGTGACTGTGGCCAGATTGACTTGTTGACTTCGTCTTAAAACGTTGGTGTACTCGCTGCTGTGTTCGTTGGCTAGGTGTGAACGACTGTTACTAGCGATGGGAGACTGCTGCTGTCATGGATTGTTGTGCACGGCAGCGGTTTTTGTTGGCTGTGCATGAACGACTGTTGCAGGCTGAGGGAAACTGCTGCTGCTGCGGGCTGTGCACAGGCTACCGCTACGGGTTGTTGTTGGTTGCGTACGAACTGCCGCTGTTACTTTTGACCGCCGCTGTGTACTGCTGCAGTGTGCGGACTGTGGTTGTTGTTGACTGTTGTCACTATTGTTGATTCATGTTATTTTGGGTGACCGCCACTGTATGCCACTGCTGCTGGCTACAACTGTTGTTGTTGTGACTGCTGCTGAGTGTTGCGGCTGCACCTAACGGCTATTGCGGGCTGCTGTGCGGCTGTGGTTGGACTGCAAGAGGCGTTGTTGTTGCAGCATGGTAGAGTGGTGGCGAGGGGAGTTAGTGCTGCGAGTTAGGAGATCGTCAGGGGGTTGACTTCGGCAATCGAGTTCAACAGTTGACTCCGGTTTGATGAAGTTGTCACGTTGGCTGCCATTACGGGGCCCTCAGGCGCCCGAAGATTTCAAGGCCCTCTCCCGCGAGTCTGAGCGCACTTCCCTTGTATCAGAGAGTCTGAACCTGTCTCTTTCTATCCTTCTCACTCTAAGTCTAGTCTAAGGTTACGAGAGGAAGGTGGCAGGCGGGATTGCAACCCGTAGGACCGCAGCAAGACCTTGTGGGAGGTCCACCCACCGATTGCGGGAGTTTTGCCGGAACCCAGGCGGGATTCTGGAGGCAGGGAACTTCAGGTATAATTTCGTCTGACGCGTGTTATCCCTTCCTCTAACTATTATCCTTGGCTTATGTGAATATAGCTATGTGAGGATATTACTTTTATTATTATGTATGTCAGGATATGCATTGTGGAAGGTAAATCAACAACTATATGTGAAAAATCAGACATTTCCTTTGAGTGAATTCAGACATAATGAACTGGGGGAAGGTGGGCTGAAGGTGTTTTGCATGTGTTTGACTGGGTCAACCCAAGATTGAATCCCTCTAAGTTGAGTGGGTTCAGTGTTGTGTTTTATTTAGGTTTGTTGGGCTGAATGTATGATCTTTTTGGGTTGGGCCTATCCTAAGTTGGACGGTCCGGCCACTTGTTTTTCTTTGGGGTTTCTGAATAGGAGGAGGAGCACTCTAAGTTGGGAACGCGCAGAATCCTGGTGTTTCTTTTTTGGGTTGCTGAAAACAGAGCTGGGAATATTTTAAGTTGCGTAAACCCAGTTCTGTGTATGTTTTTTCTGAGGAGGACACAGGTATGAAGTTGAGCGTACACTTAAGTCAGGGCGTCTCAGTCATAAGCCATGAACAAAAAGGTTAACCAAAAGTATATAATTTTGATATATATTATACAAACCTATACTATCTGGCAGACCGGGCACCCTAAGTTGGGAAAGTCAATCAGTAAGTCAGGTAGAACAACAAGAAAAGAGGCGTAAGTGAATTATACAATGGAGGTAACTCGGGCAGGCTGAGCGTACCCTTAAGTTAGGGCGGTTCAGTCCTATGCTCGTAATAATACAAAGGTGCAGAGATTTAGTATAAATTTTCTTGTATTTTACCTTCTAAACACAAGGCAGGATTGAATGTCTCCCTACGTTTGGTAGGTCTGATCACCTGCCTAATAAGAGAGAAACATATAAAGTTTGTGCAAGTATATCAATGATTGTTCTCTTATATTGTCGTTACGGAGACTAAGTGTACCCTTAAGTTAGGGCGGCTTAGTCACAGGTCGTTTGTACTTTAATCAGGCAGATCAGGCGTACCCTTAAGTTAGGGCGACCTGGTCATACTGTCTTATGTACCTAAAACTGTTTAGGCTAGCAAGGCGTACCCTTAAGTTAGGGCGGCCTAGTGATATGCCCTTGTCGTTGACGTGATGTAGGTTGGGCGTACCCTTAAGTTAGGGCGGCCCGACCTTTTGTTGTTCGTACTTATTTTAGGCAGGTTAGGCACACCCCTAAGTTGGGGCAACCTTATCCTATGCTTTACGTAACCTTGTCTAGAGCTCAATAGGCATACCCTTTAGTTAGGGCAGTCTACTTTATACTTTATGTCGTCAATTAAGCGGAAGTCAGACATACCCTTAAGTTAGGGCGGTCTGGTCATATGTTTTATGACTAGATTCGATGTGGTGTTGGACATACCCTTAAGTTAGGGCAGTCCAGTTGTGCGTACTTTCCTTTTTTTCTTAGGCAGGTTGGAAATACCCTTAAGTTAGGGTTTTGTTTGATCGTATGTCATAAGCAAGGGGGACATACAAAGGGAGAAGAACTGAGTGACCTAACGAACTACTTGGCCTAAATCGATGTGGGATTGTGAAAGAGGTTTGTTTATGCGTGCTTGTGGGCTCTCACTCTGGGGCGTCTTTTCGATAGGTTAACTGCTTAGATGCTCGCCAAGTGCTGGAGCCATATGTCGGTGAGATGGATGATGGGAAGGAGAGTTTGGGATAAAGATAAGAMTGACCTTACTTGAAGATAGAAGTGATGATAGCTCACGATACCATCTTCTAGAAGGGATYGTGTAAACTATCTCAAGTTCTAACTATCAAACAAGTGTCAGGAGTGAGTCCCATGTATAACTTTGCTTTGTCTTTCTGTTTTCAGCTTTGTATAAATATTGGGAGCCTCATGTTCCTACGGGAAGCGCTGCCGAAATTTCTACAAATCTGAAAGAGTTAGTCATTTTTGGACTCGTAGGAATTATGAGAAGACACTTTTCCTACGGGAAGCGCTGCCGAAATTTTGTAGAATTTTGGAGAGTTGTATTATTTTCAGCTAGGAGAAATTTGACAATCCATCCTGTTTAGGGGATATGCTGCCGGAATTTCTTACATTTTTATATAAACATCAGAGGTTAGTTAGGAAGGTAGGATTATTTCTTGATCACTCAAGCATGGCTTGGGTACTGGTCTGTGCTGCATTGCATGTCACCATTATTTCGGTTGATTCCAGGCTTGATTGTCTTCAAGCTGATCCTACGAGGATCATTTTTCTGTTTTCCCTTTATAAATGATCGGTTTCCGACTCTCAACTCTAATTCACTCTTGCTGCTCAACATAAAGGCTTTAGCCCTGTGGTTTGATTTGTTTTATTGTGTTTTCACCCGGACTTAATTGAATGGTCATTTAATAAAGATGCTGAGTATTTTATTTTGAAGGTTGCGCAAAGAGTGAGGTTTGTATGGCTAAAGCGACGGGTGTGAGTGCAGAGAATGGTTGAAGTTGACCCTGTGTAGTGAGTGTTCTGTTGTTGTGGATGCTTAATGTGATTGCAGGTATGTTTTGTTAGTTGAATCCAGACTTGATTTGTCAATGATTATATATATACTTTTGAAGGAAGTCGCACTGTGATTGTGAGAGTGATCGTCTCCTTTCTCATAACTTTTATATCATAATTTCTTGTGTCCGCACGACTCATTGAGGTCGCGCATAATGATTAAATAAGTTCCGCATCGAGAGAAAAAAAAAATCCCCTCTTAGCTCTTGCTTTTTAAAATTAGCATGGTTGAATGTTGTAGTCCATGGCAGCCGTCAAAGTCAAACCCCTTGATCTCTGGCCGTCACGACAGTTTGGAGCTGTCTACTAAACCCTTCTGCACAAGGTGCAGAAAAGGGTGTGGTCTCCAAGCGCACATAGCGATTGTCTAGCGTCGAGAGATTAACCCCTCAAGGCGCTTGTCAGCCGACTCTTGAGTGTCGAATGTAACCCTCGAGATTATCGAGGATCGCACAATTACGAGTACTACATAGCACTCCATCAGTGCAAATGCTCGCACATGCTCCCATGGCTGGTCGATATGAGGAGGTCATGCGCTCGCACGACTCTTATACGAAAATCCAGTGCGCGATACCTGTCTGATTCTTACGACAGAAAGTTATGGGTTGAATATTGAAGGGACTAGGAGTATTGTGGCGTTGTTGGGTTGTTGTGTCATATACTTCTTGATGTAAGTGTTGTGGTGTAACGTATAGTGCGTGTGATGCGTCCTAGTCGACCGGCGTCGAGTCGCGTTTGGGACCTCTGCCCCCCAGTACGGATATTCGCGTGGGGTTCGATTTTTGGGCGTTCGACCGCTCGTACCCTCTATATTACAGCGAACGAGAAACGCCCTCGGCTGGTTTAGCTCTGCAATTGCATACGAAAAACCTTCGCATGTGGTTCAGTAGCTCGGCGGGGATACGCCCACCTAAGGGATGGTGACAGCTCCCGCAGGTGGAGGTAAGCGGTGCCTCGTGTGACCCTGTTCTGACGTAAGGGCTCGCGAGAGGTACGGCTGGCGCACTCGGCCGGGGCAGCAAACGCTCTCCGCAACAAATCCTGCCAAATCCTGCGTGACGCGGTCGGGAGGGTCCTCGTGCGGGACCGATGCACTCGACAGGTGGCGTCGTTGCAGGGGATCTCGGCTACCTACCAGGGTCCTTAAGAAAATGAACCCAGGTTAAGTGCAGGCTAATGATCCAGGCAAAACGACAAATTTTGTTAATAGCGTTAGGTAAGTGAATCATGAGTAGGTTGTTGATGGTTCTGATGGGATTACACTATTGAAAGGAGGTACGAGATATGGACGGTTGTGTTCTGTGACACCTAGTAGTGCCAATTGCAGTTAGAAGTTTGCGGATCAAGATACCATAGAGTAATATGGATGATGCTTTGCGTATCTAGTGTCATAGACTGATTGACATTCGCATTTGATGCGACTTTACATATTCAGTTAGCCAAGCAAGGATTTTTGGTACTTTACATAGTCGATGAACTGCCTAAGTTATCATAGCAATATCATTGTACGCTAGCGATAAGAAATAGCGTGACTAAGGAAGAGGTATTTTCTTCTTATCTAAGGACTCTCATGAGAAAAAGTCACAAATATTTCTTTCTATTTAATGCATTTGAGTTAATCATCTTGAGATTATATTTTTCAGTCTATCTATGAAATTCATCCATCCGCATCAAATTTTTTCTTTCAAAAGTAAGCATATTTAAAAGTCGACTCATATAAGACTATGTACTTGATGTTAATTATTTGAACCTTATTCATCTATGACTAGCTGCATGAGCCCTTAGAACTGTTTTATCTAAATTATTCATTCATATTCATTTTGTTTTATGCATGGGTTGATCTTTTAAAAAAGGGTAAAGAACTTACACAAAATCCACATCCGATGCGGATTCAGAGGTGAATGGAGTGACCAGTTTCTTGGGAAAGTGAATTTCCCGAGAAAATTATCAATGTGTGAAGTCTACCCTAAGAAAGTTGCAACCCTATGTTATTATTTCCCTGAAAGATGGCTTTGAAAAAATTATAATCTAGTCCTGAAGGTGGTAGTGAGACCCACGCCAAAACTATGTTCGTGGTCCACAGTGGGGTGTTGTCATCTAATTCCTCGTGGTAAAATGACTACACTACTACTAAAAAGGAGGAAAATGTTTGGGTCTTGTTAGACTTTGGTTTATGAGAGAAGTAACTACTACGTGTCGCAGGAAAGTAGGGGGTGAATCCCTAATCTTCTCTGTGACAAGTGGATTCGCCAACATAGGATGGGACAGTACATCTCGAAGCATGTATGGTGAGGTTGTTTACCATGTCGACAGAGGTCTCCAAGGAACGAGTGTTGGAATCGGAGGGAGATGCAGTGAGGCTTGATCCTTGAGCAGGGCCCAAGAATAAGATATTATCCATTTGAGAAAGGGTTACACTGCCCCTCGAAACAATATATTTCTGTCAAAACCCCGTGAAATATAATAGAATACTTTTATTATTGTTACATTTGAAAGCCTTCATGGTTGGGAAAATTCACTTGATCATTACATCATTATTTATCATAATTATTCTTTCCCCATCACGATACATAGCATTACAATATATATATGATTATTATTGTTGTTATTATTATTATTATTATTATTATTATTATCATTATTGCATGACCAGGACCATTGAAAGAGAAAAACCAAAAAAAAATATTATTTTGGTGAAATTTTGGAAGGTCGCAAATTGGTGAAATTTTCAGAGATGTCTGTAAGATGTGTGGTCTGATTTACTCTGATCAAGTCGGAGGCCACGACCCTGTCAATCTGGCGGTGATTTTATTTTGTGTGAATTTTGGAGAGGGCGCAATGCTCTCTATATTGTTCTATAGAGAGCTGGTAAATGTCTCTGAGACTTTGAGTGAAACATGTCTCTGCGTAGTCCCGCAGCAGACCTGAGTTTATTGCGACACATCGTCCAGTCCCTATGATGTTAATCTTAAGACATATATGAGAGACTCAGCTAGGGGTTAATCTGGCATCACTATGGCGCAACCCTTAGTGTTGGCTGCTGACCGGCGTGACCTGGCAGCGGGCCCACGTCTCACCGAGGGGTAAGGCTTGAGGGGTGTGGCCGCCTCAGAGAGTCTTATTCTCGCGGGATGTCAGAGGGATAAGAGTCGAGTCGTATTTTTTGTGAGTCCTGATAATATTATTTATCAGGAAAATCGCCCATCGTTGTGCAACCAACGAGGGTACCATAGCTAAAATAACAACGCGACGGGCCGTAGATGTGGCTCGATCAACCAGGCTACGGTGGGCCAAGATGGAGACCTGACTCTATTGTATTAGACTGCAGGAGAGATCTGTAATAAAAGTTATATATTTTCATGAATATTTTGTGAGAGAGGCGAGAATGTTTTTAAAATGTCTCATTTAGGGCCCGCGTCCTAAGTTATGACCCTGCATGCAGGACGATGACTAAGCAGGACACCCAACGATGAACCGGCAGATGTCTGGGATAAAGGGAGAGGATTACCAGCAACTACTCAACATGAACTTTACGTTGTAGTACAGATCCAGTACACCTGCGTTTGCAGGAGACTCAGGTTAAAACCCTAGCAGCAACGAGACATATTAGGTACTGTATGTTAAACACTCGAACGGAGTAAGTCGGCCAATCGGATTGGTTCTTTTCTCGTCAGCATTTGGAGTTATGGATGGGTTGATAGTTTTTTATTATTCGACGCGACGAGGGCGTCGCTTAATAAGGTCCGGTAAACTTTTGGCGCGAATACCCTTACAAGGGTATCCGCCCTGGTTTTTGCAAGTGACAAAAAATAGGTTTAGTTTGAAATTTGGGTACACTGCACGAGTTGCGGTTGTGTGTTGTTCACGCTGATTAAATGGTTGACTAGAAGCAAAATGTGTGTGGGCGCGCAGTTTTGAGGCGCGCGTGATGATTTTTTTGATGATATGGTGTCGTTGTTTATATAGATAAAATTTTGACTTTGATTAAACTAGGACTACGGTGATCTTCCTTGTTGCTCTGACCATAACGTATGTGGAAGACGACATCGGAAGTAGTGTTGCTCTGGGTAGTACTTGGAGTGTGCGAAGGAATAAAACTGAACGGGTCCGTCGCGCGGTAGACGCGACTTGACGGTTGTGGGCTAGCCGGTGTCGGGCGCATCGGTCTGGCACCTCACATGGCCAGCGCGGGACCCTCCCGGCTGCGTCACGCAGGAGTTGGTCTAAATCCTCGTCGCAAATATATATGGAGCTTCCGCAAGCCGCTCCGGCCGAGTGCACCAGCCATACCTTTCACGAGCCCCTACGACAAGATAGGGCCTACACGAGGCACGACTTACCTCCACCTTACGGAGTTGTCACCTTCCTTCGGTGGGCGTATCCCCGCCGAGCTACCAGTCCACAGTACGAAAGCTAATTAGTTGCAATCGCAGAGGTGAACCAGCCGAGGGCGTTTCTCGATCGTTGTAGTATAGGGGGTACGCGAGGTAGTACACCTCTATCGGACCCGCACTCGAACCGGCATCTCAGGGGGCTGAAGCCCCAAGCTCGGTTCGTCGTCGGTCGACTAGGACGCATCCCACACACCACACGCACACCACTTTACGAATCATACAAATAAAACATACACACACACACATACGAAACGACACAACACAAACAACACGACAACACTCCTAGCCCCTCGGTAGTCAACCCATAACTTTCCGATGCGGAAATCGGATAGGCGTCTCGCGTGAGACTTAGTATAAAACTGCGTGGACGTAGGGGGTACTCATATCGACTGACAATGCAAACGTACGCAAGCAGTCGCAATGATGGTGTACTATGTAGTACCCATACTTATGAGGTCCTCGTTAATCTCGAGGGTCGCATCCGACGCTCAAGTGTCGGATGACACACGCCTTGAGGGTTGATCTCTCGACGCTGGACAACCGCCAAGTGCGGTTGAAAACCACACACCCTCTTCTGCACCCTGTGCAGAGTGGGTGGTACACAGGTTCATACCTGTGGTGGCAGTCGTTTCTTACTGCCCTGGAGATGAGCCCCACTCCAGGCATGGACAAAAGTCAAGGGGTTTGACTTTGACGGCTGCCACGCACTATAATGTCCAACTATAAAAAAATTACCAAGCAAAATCAATAAATAAATAAGCATCTCAACACTCGTATATCAAATCAGGACTCGAGGTAACAATTAATGAAGGGGGAAACATAAACCCATCAGGCTACGTAGCACCTTGTTCGCGTTCGGAGGAGAACGCGAACAAGCGCCCAAAACCCTCCGAACGCGAACATAAAAAATATTTAATAAAAAAACAAAACACATTCTCAAAACATTTTGACAAAAATATATGTTATGTAAAATAATAAAACAAGCAATTTTTGCCTTGGAGTCATGTTTAAATTCTCAGTTAATCATGAGTTAAAAATCAAAAAAAAAAAAAAAAAAAAAATTGTTTTTTTTTTTTTTACGAAAAAAAAATAAGTTCGCGACCTGTTCGCACGAACATGATCGCGACCTGTTCGCGCGAACATGGAGGGGTGCCAACATGTTCGCCGTGCTACGCAGCCATCAGGTATGCAGATCGTGCGACACATGGTTGTCATTCTCACTGCCTTCAAAATATGACTCATATATCAAGCTTCAAAATAATAACCTATATAAAACACAGACACACACAATAGCCACATTGCCATACACCAATGTGGTCAACTTTACTGTTCCCTGCAACTCACACCAGGCCTCACACACTCAAGCCCCAGTCATAGTCCAGTTTTCCATAAATTTCATAAGTTCTTTATAATGACCATTAAAAGAAGTCCGGTTAAAACCTTCAAAGCAACATCTCGAGTCTCAGGGCTAAGGCAATCAAGTTGAGGTACAGGTATAAGAAAAGTTGTGTCGTGAGCCGACAAGTCGGCGATCAACCAACCGACCTGTTATAAGTGATAACAGAAAATGATTTTCATAGGGTCAAGCTGAAACTAGCCCAAATCCTGAGTCAAACGATCAAAAGGACCTGTAACACAAGACAGGTCAATGCCCCAGGCTAAAACCATAAGCCCCTGAAGAATAATCCCCATACCACAATCTCTCTCAAAGTCTAAGTCTACCTTTAAGCCAGCGCCCAAAGAAAGGTAAACTCATGGCATAATCTCCCCTATCCAGGGTGGATTACCAGAATCGCCACCTGTCGAAATATAATCTAACTCCTTTAAACTATGAAAATTTCGGCAGCGCTTCCCATAGGAAAAGTGTCTTTCCGGAATTTATATAAACTCAAATATGAAAGCAGAAATAATCTCTAACTCAAGAAAGTCAAATTTTGTCTAACTCCCTGAATTAGTAAAAATTTGGGCAGCACTCCCTTTGAAAAATGAGACTTCTCAAATTTATACTATCTCAGATTTTAACTCAGAATAACTCGAGTTTCTGTCAAGACAAAATTTAACAACTACTTAGATTTTTAAAAATTTCGGCAGCACTCCCTTTGGAAAAATGCTAGTCCAAAATTTATACAAAGCTAAATTCAGAACTTTGAAACTAAGTTTGACTTTTCAAAATTCAATTTTGTTAACTCCCTGAACTAACAAAAATTTGGCTTGCACTCCCTTTAGAAAAGAAGACTTTTCAGATTTTTACTAAGTCAGATATAAAAAAAAAAACATGTTGAACTCTGACAAGTCAAGAATGGACTGACTCCTTGGATTTGTAGAAATTCCGACAGCGCTTCCCATAAAGAAAGTAGTTTGCCAAGAGTTATACAAAGCCAAGTATAAAAAATGATCCCTGAAAATGCAAGAATTTATCTAAGTAAATAAAACTTTGCTAAAAAAATACAGGAATTGAAACTAACTCCTATAGCTCTAGCACGTGGCGAGCGACTAAAGCAACTACCTATCAACTAAATATCAGACCAAGTAGTAACCTCACTCAGCCACATGCAGGCCAAACCACAAAGGTAAGTACTCTCACCATCCCCAGGTCAATCTGGACAAACAATAATTCGTAACTTTCAGTGATTTAACCCTTTTACTCCAGCTTACATAAGGCATAAAGTCAGGCCACCCAAACTTATGGAATGTGCCTAGCCCAGCCAAAGAGTATACACAAAACAAAGGGCACAACTACTTCTCTCTTCTTTGGGCATATGACTAGGTCATTCTAGTCGTCATGAACTGTTTAAATATCCCAGCTTTATATAATTATCTGGCCT
>BFEA01000039.1:944581-955796 GCA_003427395.1 Chara braunii
TGTTATCTTCGATCGCCTGAGGGCCCCGCAATGGCAGCCAATTGACAGCTTGGTCAACGAACTCAAACTGCCGAAGTAGCCCCTCCTGACGAATTCTCAAATCGCAGCACCAGCCCCCTACTCGTCTGGTCATATTACCTCCCCAATGCTCAACCCCTCTTCTCAGCCCAACCGTCGCTGCACCACAACCCGTATAAGTCTTTGCGGCAGCAGTACTCAACAACAGCAGCAATTTGCACACAGTCCACTGCCGGAGCAGCAGTACACCGCGATGGTTAAGGGCAATAGCAGCAGTCGCCAGCAACAGTAGTCCTTGAAGCGCCTGTGCTCCAAATGGCACGGTGCCACTGTAGAGGTCAAAGACGCACCGACTCTGTAGTCCGCTGCCTAAGAAGGACAACAACCGCCCGAGCACGGTAAAAAGTACGGCCCGCGAACGGCAATGAAACAGCGAAACGTGACGACACCGCGCTGTGATTACCTCATCCTGTAAAGGACCTCATGCGCGGCAAGCAGAACACAGGCAGCAAGGTAATGGCAGGGCATACGCGAGGGCGTCCGCACATCCAGCACAGAGCAAAGCAGCACATGACCAATTCATATGCCAGTTGAACCCCGCAGACTGTCGGCCTTTAGTTCAGTCCACACTGTTGGTTCGTCTTCAAGGGAAGCTTCTCCCTCTCTCCTGTAGGAAGAGCACCACTGGAATGAAAACACAGATATTCTGGTCTGCCTTGCTGCTTGCCAGCCTCCCCTGCGCACCCAACTGGCAACAGATGGGAAGCCACACTCGGTCACTGACGAAGAGGGCTACCACGAACACGGGCATTTTCACCATTGCAGTCGAGACTGTCGCAAAAAGGTCACCCTGGTGGTAAGCACTTCAACGCCGGTATTGAAACTGAGACACAGACACTGTCGGACGCAGATAGGTGTTTTCCACAGTCAGCGTTCACGTGGGGGCTTAATTCTCAGTACCCCCACTTCTATGTACAACTGTTCTACAGGGTGAGAGTACCTGGCCCCTATCACGACCGGGTTCGGCTGCACACCACAAACCAACAGGTAAGTATCATTTCTCCCCTTTTTCCAACGCTAGTCAGATTGCTACTATCACTTCGATCAATTATCTTAGTCTCAAGGTAGGCACGGGTCCCCCTCAGAATTAAGCGAGAAATTCATAATGAATCTTCTGCTAAAACGCGGAAGTATACATCGTCATCTTTGAGCCTCCCTGCCTCGACGCAGCATCTCTCCTTTCTACTTCCAAATCTACTAACCCTTTACTAATTCTGACACTCCCATCGTCATCGCCCTACCCTCAAACTATAAGTTCCCATCTTTTCTCATTCTATTCCGTGAAGAATCGAGTGAGATATCGATTCTTTTCTTTCGCCGCCCCTTTCTTCCGCCATACCTCCGCGCGTTGCTTTCTCTTACTAACTCTAATCCTACTCTACTAATCTCAAGACTGATGGCATGATCGCAGTCGCCCGGGGCAGAAACCCCTACCTACCATCTTCCCCCTTCAAAATTGCTCGGAAACGAGCGTGGTACGACTGTTTTCTCTCGTCCCCCCTGTCTTCGTCTGCCATAGCCCAGCACACTATCTTTTGTATTGATTATTCTTTCTACTAACTCTTTGCTAGCTCTGACTCCAGATATGGAATCGCCCGCCCCTAGAACCCTAGACCTGGCTCCTCCCTCGCCCGAAGCCACTCGCAAACGAGCGAGTTCCCCGCTCTCCACTGCGACTCACCTATTTTCCCACCATCTCAGTCTCTAAACGCCTCTGGCCCGAATCCTCGTTCAAGTTCATTTACCCCCTTCACTGTGCTCCTTGCTTTGACTTCTTTCTGTGTCCGCCCCGCCCTGCATCGTTTGGTCACACAGCTACACAACCAAACCACTCCTCCTCGCTCTCTCTCTCTCTCTCTCTCTCTCTCTCTCTCTCTCTCTCTCTCTCTCTCTCTCTCTCTCTCTTTCTCTCTCTCTCTCTCTCTCTTTTAGAGCTCGTCCTCCTGCTGCGCTGTTGCTCCCCCCCCGCCATTGCCTGCTCTGCCCCTCTGGCTTCTCACTCGCCTTTTCCCCCGTTCGAACAGCGTCCGCTCCCTGGTCTGGCCGAAAGCTCCCTCATCCCAGGATGGTTTCTGAGGGGCCTGTTATCTTAGCCAGCCTACTTAGTCGTTCACCCTTGTACCTTGTTCGACGAGCACATTGGCCAGCTGGCTTCACTGCCAGTTCCGCCTATTGCAGATAGCGCAGCGGCTTCATAATCGTGCCAGACCAGTCCTATTGCCCGACGGTCCCCCTCTCTGAACGAATCAGGCGTGGAAATGCGCCCCGATTCATCCTCCCCCTTTCATTCCCGACTCCCTTCTATTGTTGCCTGTTGCCTCTCCGCCCCGCCTTCGGCCGGCCTCCCCTCATCTCCCGTCTGTGCCCAACGCCTTTCCCTATTGTCCATGTACCCGGTACAACTCCGGGTCCGGGTTCACCCTCCCTCTTCCTTCACTTTTGCACCGCGCCACACTGCCCGTCCGGCCCCGCTGTCTGTTGCTCCGCTCCGCTGTCCGCCCCCCTTGCTCTGCCCAGGCAGAGTTGGCCGCCCTTTTGGGTCCCCAACGGGCAACTCCCACACAGGCCGTCCTGCAGTTGGGGGCGCGGGCCTACTGCAGGCCCACAGCACGGTTCCATACGGTCCACTACATGCCGTAGTACCGCGGTGGGCCCTGCCATTGTGCCCCGGGCATAGTCCGCCAGCTCGCGGGTCCCAATGGCCCGCTTACACTCAACCCTCTCACAGCAAATCGCGGGGGCGGCCAATACATCCACCAAAGGCCCCGCCGCAGATACTCCCCCCTCGCCGTGGATCAGAATACCCGCCATCCCTCCAAAGCACCGTACATTCAAGGTTCTCGACTGCCGTGACGACCATCGAGTCTGGCGTCACGTCCGGGTCAACGGCACGCCGGAGCATAACAAAAATTAATACAACAATTATTTAATATAGGATACAAACAGACATCGTGCGACCCGCTAGTCCGTGATGCCGCGCACGCCTAGGCAGCGCAGAGCTGCGCCTCACCGTCAATACCCCACGCCGCCACGCGCACCTCTCACCTCGACAAGAACCTATGCTTCCACTCACGCGCACGCCGTCAGGCGGGCGACATTGCACTTGCGTGACCTGCAAAAAAAACACGCCAAATACCCTTGTAAGGGTATTTGGTACGACAGTCTTCCCAGACCCTATTAAGCGACGTCCCCGTCGCAATAAGCAATCATGATGAGTGTCGTCCACATATAGTTCTCAAAAGGAATATATGATAACTTCCTCAACCTTTAACTCGTCACTAAACTCGATTAAAACAATCACTAAGCTGTACCAACTCTAAACCTCGGTTGCTCGAGGCACATTGTGCAAAAGCCGAAGATCAAAAATACTATTCAATTCCTGACCAATAAATAAAAATCCACAATAGCCGAATAATCGGCTAAGCACAAACACTCTTCCACTTTTAATTTAACAAGGTGGGTAAACCCACTTTCCACTCACTATAACTACGAACGGGGACTCATCCAAAGCTAGACTTAGGACTAACACTTCCGGTCTCTTTGAGCGATGTTTTATCGCGCCGGATACACTGATCACGCCACCACTGGCTAAAACTCAGACTTAGTGGTGGGTCAAATTTCAGGACCCCAATCTTCAGGTAGACTCTTTTCTTTTCACCCATTAATTACTCAAGCTCCACCGATCTATATACTCTTGTTACAAGTTCTCTCTCAAAAGGACACCTCAATGTGGAATTTAATCAGACACCTCAATCTTTCAGTTAATCTAGAAGATTGGGGTGTTTGACCCCACCACACATAGCACAAAACGTACCTTATGTGCAGGGCCCCGTTAAGCCCAGTCCCACAAGGCACTATTACCATTCAAAAGCCACTTACTTTACTAAGGCAATGATATTCACTTAGTCTTTCAAAATAAAGAAAATCACCCCTCTTTCCCATAAACCCTACCTTCATGAGTAAGATCCTTTAGTTTTATCACACACCTTGCCAATCTCATCCACAAGTTTTGCCCACTGGACAACTCTCATAACCTTTTTTCAAACAGAACTCAACGCCACTTTCAATCAAACTGATAATCGATTGGAGGACCCCATAATCAGGCCGATCCTTCCTGTCGTAGATGGTACTCCCACCGGCTACTAGTAAAAACTTTTAGTGTCTCTCTCAAGGAGTCTTAATCATGGAAGTCCCCGTCACAAACTAGACCGCTTGTGGCCCATAACAAGCTGAGTAAGGGACTCACAACCAGCCTTACTAGCTTTTACGTGACTACGCAAGTGGGGGTGCCGACTTGAACGAATCTTTCCTTACCCCCTGCCACACACAGAACCACCCGGGACTCACACGCACTGGCCGGGTAAGGGCTTTCTTACATGACAGGTTTCCCTGCCGCAGATGACACGCTTACTGGCAGCTGAGGCCCAACAGAGTGGAGCTGCCGATTTGGCCGGGGATAATACCCTAACTCCATAAAAATTATTTTTAAGCCACCCCCTTCCTCTCAAGGGTGAGCCTTCCATAATAATTTTTAAGACTCCTTCCACTCTGAAGGAGAATCACCCATAAAAATCTCTCAGTCATCCTCCCTCTCATGGATGGATTTGTTTATAAAACCTTAAAACATTCTTCACTTTGACAATAAACCCCAAACTTCTGCCAGGCCGCCCTTGGGCATAACCTCTCCCTTAATGTGATTTTCTGGACTCTTTGAACCTTCCAGAGATATCCCACAATTAATCACACTTTCTTCATTTCACCATTAATTAAAGTAATACACAAAAACTCACAAGGCTACTTTGATGAGAATGTCAATGACAACCGAAACACGCACGATCCTGCAACCCAGGGGGATCAAAACTCATACCGAAACATAATCCCCAGAAGAAAATCAAGTCACCCCAAGTCTCACATCCTTATAAATCTCAAATCATCACAATCTCATATCCCAATCAACAGAAGACCTTGTATAGCGTATCACATAGGTCATATATCCAAAATAATATCGAATGTTCCCGCACAATTGGGTATGCGCTTAGCATACATATGACAATTTCTTAAAAGATCTCCACTCACATTTGACAAAAGCTAACGCCAGCTTAAAGATGAGATAATCAGATCCCAAAATATACGCACAACCCCAAATGTAAAAACGCACCCTCGATATCAAGAATATATACAAGAAAGGACCTATGTCTCATAAAACTCATAGGTTTGGAAACAAAGGCAACATAAGCAGATAATCGCTTATTAGTTCTATCAATCGAGCCTACCGCGCTGTCTATTAGTCACTTAAGATCGCTAACACCATTCTCATCTAGGCAGGCAACCTCACCCCTCAATTCCTTTCTTTGCCATCTTACATCTGTGAGGGGTATGACCAGTCTCCCCACAGCAAGCACATACTATCATCGCCCACCATTCTCGTCCTCTCCTATTCCTTCGTCCAGTTCGACTTATAGTTGACAATGCTCCCTTGTCATCACACTCCTTATCAATATCGGATGCAGTGTGCGGCAGGGTTATACCAACTTCTCCCTGAATTTTTTCCTCCTCCATTCCCTTCCCGCTTGGAGCATCAAGCGTCCTCTCACAGGTATGGGCTGCAACAACTCTCACTCTAGCCGGTGTCTCTTTCCTCTCCCCTCCCGACTCATTTTTCTTCTCTCTGCTCCACCTGTTATTTTTCGCCTGACGATCTCAGCGTTCTTCTGAGACCCATCTTTCTTAGCCTCAGGGGTGCCTACTACAGGATCATTCGCCCCCTTTTTAAACTCACTCTTCTCACTATCCAACACCTTCTTTCTTTTCTTCGCTTCGCGCAGGGTATGACAGAGGTACTGGTCGAAATCCTCATGTTCAAGGTTTTCTCGGATCTTACCTCATACTAGTCTCCCCTCTGTTCCACGAATCAAATCTCGCTGCTCTGCATTCATGAAGCTCATGAGGAAGACAAATCATTTGTCATGTTCTGACATTGCCCAGACCTTACGCGATGCGCGCTCATACTCTGTCAGGAAGTGCCCGACTGACACATAACTATACCGATCTATCTTCTCAAGATCGTCTTTGGTCAGTTGTTCCTCACCTAACCGGTACTTATTCCACATGTCATCATAGAACTTCCTCCACGATGATCCCGCTCTTTTAACCAACCCACTGACTTCCTCCTTCAAGCCTATACAAACATACTTTACCACTTCTTTCAGCATTTGTCCCTCACTTCATTTGCAGTGGGACGCTATTTGTTCAAACTTGTCGAGGAAGTCAGAAACATTATCGTCTTTGAAGAAGTCGATCTCAACCTTGGGCAGGTTGTCTCGCTCCCAACCTCGCAGTTCCAACAGAAAAGCGAGTTCCTCGGCCACAATCTTTCCTTGAGAACCCTCCATCTCGAGCTACCTCGACCCCATCACCTGTTGAACAACAACGAGCGGTGTTAAGGTCGAGATTCAAGGGAAGTTACACAATTAAATCTAATGCAGAATATATCCCACTAAAGTTGCCCCGATACTCATCACGAGAGCAAACGTAAGAACCTATTCAAAACAACGGCGATACCGAAGGGAGTCTTTTAAACAAATATCCACCTAGAATAAAATACATATACTCATTGATATACACCCTTAAATCAGGCCTCAGACATTAATCAAATATTATTTTTATATAATATACCTATGCCATATAGGTGGATACTGCAAACATAAATCCAAAATGCAGTACAACCCTCAATAAATAACATATAGTTACAACAATAATCCACAACATAATAAACACATTGCTTGTTTAGGGCTGTAGCTGAAGAACACGTATGCTTTAGAAACAATAACATTAAGCCAACTTCATCTGTCAGTCATGCGACAAGATAACTCTCAAAACATACTTCAGAATAAATAAGATAAATTAAGACTAGCAAATGAGTAAATAACATGATACAATTGTGACCCCTTCATCTCTTAAGCGAAACATATATTACAGAGGGGCAGTGTAATCCTCATTAGATAACATCTTGACTCCTGAGCCCCGCTCTAAAGATCAAGCCTCACCGCATCCCTCTTTGATACCAGCGTCTGCACCTTACCGAACCTAATCATCGCCAGGTGGACAACCCCATTCATACATATTAGGGCAACGAATAGCGAATTCGCGCCCTTACAAATATGATGGCCCTGCTCAATGCGAGACGAGCCTAGGTCGCTACTCCAGAACCGCTCTCACTAAGCAATAGCTGTTCCACTTGGCCATCACAGTTTTGGTAAGGTAACAAACTCCTTCCTCTTTTCTCAACAAATAGTGTAGTTACTCTCCTATCGTAGGAAAAGTAACAACACCCCACTCATGGACAAGGAACATAATTCCGGCGTGAGTCTCACTATCATCCTTAAGACTGCTAACTGCTTCCTTAAGTCTCAACGAGGGGATAACAATTCAAGAATGCAATTTCACTGGGAAAAATCGTACATGATGACCAACTCCCCTTGGGAAGAACCACCTTCCCCAGAAATGAGTCACCCCATTCACCCCTGGTCCCATGCCAGATGTGGGTTTCATGCAAAGTCTATGTCCCCTCTGAAAGACAATCCATACATACATCGCCAATCAAACATCGAGCCAATACAGTAAAAATGCATATATGGCCACAACCTCATAAAAATTGTCATAAAGACCAATATATATATATATATTATATACTCACCCAAACTTAAGACATAAGCCTTTTTTCGAGTTAGTCAAACTGCTAGCTAAGTAACCACTACTTCTCAACTTTTATCCGTAGTTACATCTATACAATCCTCTAAGTGACTCAATTTTTTTTTTACCAACTGATACCACCAGAGAGTCAAGGCACAATATTAATTGCACTACCCATCGCACCACAACTCCGTCTGCTAGTGGGCTCAAGGAAAGACCTTTGTCGCCAAACCCCTCATTCCGCACTTATCAGTTATCCCCTCATCTGTGTCGCTCATGTTTTAGAAGCCTCCTCTAATGCGACACCTAATTGACAAAGGGGAGACGCCTCAACTTAACGTCTTTACATCCCAAGCAAGCTTAGCACATAACTTACATAATAAGTTACTAGCCTCATAGCCTTGGCAGTTATCAACTCGGCTAGCTTCGGTAATGGACATACCTGACAATGCGGATGTGCCCAATTATCAAAAGATACTTAATATGACAAACAAGGCGCTCGTTGAGACCACTATTATATGCGTGAGATTACTTAAGTGTATAGCCAAACACTTCCTTCCTTAAGTAAATTGCGCATACACTGGTAATCAATGCTTATCACTCTTAGGCCACAGTTTAAGATATCTCCAACGATAGTCAAGGCATCAAGCAATCGATCATGTATGTCAAACGAAAACTTATCTTTTTGCCTAGTTCTCACTTTCTCATACCCGGATATCGTTCCACCAGGGACAACGGCAGACAACCGTTATCCCCTGCAACGGCGCCACCTGTCGGGCGCATCGGTCCGGCACCGCACATGGGCAGTGCGGGACCCTCCCGGCCTCGTCACGCAGGAGTTGGTCTAAACCCTCGTCGCAAATATATATGGAGCTTCCGCAAGCCGCTCTGGCCGAGTGCGCCAGCCATACCTCTCGCGAGCCCCTACGACAGGATAGGGCCTACGCGAGGCACGACTTACCTCCACCTTACGGGAGTTGTCACCTCCCTTCGGTGGGCGTATCCCCGCCGAGCTACCAGTCAACAGTACGAAAGCTAATCAGTTGCAATCGCAGAGGTGAACCAACCGAGGGCGTTTCTTGATCGCTGTAGCATAGGGGTTACGCGCGGTAGTACGCCTCTATCGGATCCGCACGCGAATCGACATCTTGGGGGGTTGAAGTCCAAAGCTCGGTTCGTCGTCGGTCGACTAAGACGCATCTCACACACCACGCGCACACCACTTTACGAATCAAAAAAATAAAACACACACACACACACATACAAAACGACACAACACAAACAACATGACAACGCTCATAGCCCCTCGGTAGCCAACCCATAACTTTTTGATGCGGAAATCGGATAGGCGTCGCGCGCGAGACTTAGTATAAAACCTCGCGGACGTAGGGCCTACTCATATCGACTTGCAATGCAAACGTACGCAAGCAGTCGCAATGATGGCGTACCATGTAGTACCCATATTCATACGGTCCTCGTTAATATCGAGGGTCGCATCCGACGCTCAAGTGTCGGCTAACACGCGCCTTGAGGGTTGATCTCTCGACGCTGGACAACCGCCAAGTGTGGTTGAAAACCGCACACCCTCTTCCGCACCCTGTGCAGAGTGGGTGGTACACAGATCCATACCTGTGGTGGCAGTCGTTTCTTACTGCCCTGGAGAGGAGTTTCACTCCAGGCCTGGATAGAAGTCAAGGGGTTTGACTTTGACGGCTGCCACGAACTACAACGTCCAACTATAAAAATTAACAAGCAAAATTCATAAATAAATAAGCATCTCAACACTCGTATATCAAATCAGGACTCAAGGTAACAATGAAAGAAGGGGGAAACATAAACCCATCAAGTATGTAGATCGTGCGACACATGGTTGTCATTCTCACTGCCTCCAAATTATGACTCATATACCAAGCTCCAAAATACTAACCTACATAAAACACAGACACACACAATAGTCACATTGTCATTAACCAATGTGGTCAACTTTACTGTTCCCTGCAACTCACACCAGGCCTCACGCACTCAAGCCCCAATCGTAGTCCAATTTTTCATAAATCTCATAAGTTTTTTATAATGGTCATTAAAAGAAGTCCGCTTAAAACCTTCAAAGAAACATCTCGAGTCTCAGGGCTAAGGCAATCAAATTGAGGTACAGGTATAAACAAAGTTGTATCGTGAGCCGACAAGTCGACGATCAACCAACGAACCTGTTATCAGTGATAAGAGAAAATGATTCTCGTAGGATCAAGCTGAAACTAGCCCAAATCCTGAGTCAAACGATCAAAAGGACCTGTAACACAAGACAGGTCAACGCCCCAGGCTAAAACCATAAGCCCCTGGAGAATAATCCCCATACCACAATCTCTCTCAAAGCTTCCCCTAATAGCTAAGCCTAAGTCTACCTTTAAGCCAGCGCTCAAAGAAAGGTAGACTCATGACATAATCTTCCCTATCTAGGGTGGATTACCAGAATTGCCACCTGTCGAAATATAACCTAACTCCTTTAAACAAAGAAAATTTCGGCAGCGCTTCCCGTAGGAAAAGTGTCTTTCCGGAATTTATATAAACTCAAATATGAAAGCATAAATAATCTCTAACTCAAGAAAGTCAAATTTTGTCTAACTCCGTGAATTAGTAAAAATTTGGGCAACACTCCCTTTGGAAAAGGAGACTTCGCAAATTTATACTATCTCAGATTCGAACTCAGAATAACTCGAATTTTCTGTCAAGACAAAATTTAACAACTTCTTAGATTTGTAGAAATTTCGGCGGCACTCCCTTTCGAAAAATGCTAGTCCATTTGTCTAACTCCTTGAATTAGCAAAAATTTGGTCAGCACTCCCTTTAGAAAATTAGACTTTCCAGATTTCTACTAAGTCAAATATAAAGAAAAAAACAAGTTGAACTCTTACAAGTTAAGAATTGACTAACTTCTTGGATTTGTAGAAATTTCGGCAGCGCTTCCCGTAAAGAAAGTAGCTTGCCAAGATTTATACAAAGCCAAGTATAAAAAATGATCCCAGAAAATGCAATAATTTATCTAAGTAAATAAAACTTAGCTAAGAAAATGCAAGAATTGATACTAACTCCTATAGCTGTAACACGTGGCGAGCGACTAAAGCAACTACCTATCAACTGAAAATCAGACCAAGTAGTAACCTCATTCAACCACATGGAGGCCAAACCACAAAGGTAAGTACTCTCACTATCCAGGTCAATCTGGACAAACAATAATTTGTAACTTTCAGTGATTTAACTCTTTTACCCCAACTTACATAAGACACAAAGTCAAGCGACCCAAACTAATGGAATGTGCCTAACCCAGCCAAAAAGTATACACAAAACAGAGAGCACAACTACTTCTCTCTTCTTTGGGCATATGACTAGGTCATTCTAGTCGTCATGAACTGTTTAAATATCCCAGCTTTATATAATTATCTGGCCT
>BFEA01000039.1:959220-974245 GCA_003427395.1 Chara braunii
CTCTTAGCGCTCGTCCTCCTGATGCGCTGTTGCTCCCCCCACGCCATTGCCTGCTCTGCCCCGCTGGGTTCTCACTCGCCTTTTCCGCGGTTCGAACAGCGTCCGCTCCCTGGTCTGGCCGAAAGCTCCCTCATCCCAGGATGGTTTCCGAGGGGCCTGTTGTCTTAGCCAGCCTACTTAGTCGTTCGCCCTTGTAGCTTGTCCGACGAGCACTATGGCCCTCTGGCTTCACTGCCAGTTCCGCCTATTGCAGATAGCGCAGCGGCTTCATAATCGCGCCAGACCAGTCCTACTACCTGGAGGTCCCCCTCTCCGAACGAATCAGCCGCGGAAATGCGCCCCGATTTATCCTCCCCCTTTCATTCCCGACTCCATTCTATCGTTGCCTGTTGCCTCTCCGCCCCGCTTTCGACCGGCCTCCCCTCATCTCCCGTCTGTGCCCAAGGCCTTTCCCTACTGTCCATGTACCCGGTACAACTCCGGGTCCGGGTTCACCCCCTCTCTTCCTTCACTGTTGGACAGCGCCACACTGCCCGTCCAGCCCGGCTGTCTGTTGCTCCGCTTCGCTGTCCGCCCCCCTTGCTCTGCCCAGGCAGAGTTGGCCACCCTTTTGGGTCCCCAACGGGCAACTCCCACACAGGCCGTCCTGCAGTTGGGGGCGCGGGCCTACTGCAGGCCCACAACACGGTTCCATACGGTCCACTACATGTCGTAGTACCGAGGTGGGCCCTGCCATTGTGCCCCGGGCATAGTCCGCCAGCTCGCGGGTCCCAATGGCCCGCTTACACTCAACCCTCTCACAGCAAATCGCGGGGGCGGCCAATACATCCACCAAAGGCCCCGCCGCAGATACTCCCCCCTCGCCGTGGATCAGAATACCCGCCATCCCTCCAAAGCACCGTACATTCAAGGTCCTCGACTGCCGTGACGACCATCGAGTCTGGCGTCACGTCCGGGCCAACGGCACGCCGGAGCATAACAAAAATTAATACAACAATGATTTAATATAGGATACAAACAGACATCGTGTGGCCCGCTAGTCCGTGACGCCGCGCACGCCTAGGCAGTGCAAAGTTGCGCCTCACCGTCAATACCCCACGCCGCCACGCGCGCCACTCACCTCGACAAGAGCCTATGCTTCCACTCATGCGCACGCCGTCAGGCGGGCGACACTGCACTTGCGTGACTTGCAAAAAAAACACGCCAAATACCCTTGTAAGGGTATTTGGTACGACACCAGTAGGTCAAGGCGTTGGCTTGGGGCGTTTCAGTGCGACCGTGCAGCAGGCGGAGCCCGTTCATATGGGCTTCCACTAGTGCCAATGCCAACCTTAGGCATAACATTGTTGGTTATGGCATTGGACTTCCAGGGCAGAGGTACAAGGATCGAGGGTGGTGACCCGCGGATGATGGAGCATTGGAGCGGTTGGAGGTGCCAAGGGGTTGAGGGCCCGGTGGGGCTATCCCCTTTGGTTTTTGTTGACGGCCCATCCGTGGGCCCGGTCGGCGTAACTGAGAGGGGTACGACGGTCTCCCTTCCCCAAAGCACTGGTTTCCGACGTTCGTATTTTTATTTTTACCGTTATTTTTATTTTTATTTCTCTTTAGTTATTTTTAGTTGTCGGTCCCGTTTCTGGCGCGAGGCAACAGCGCTGGTACCGGAGTTGTGTGCGGGGACCAGCGGGGCATGGTTCAACTGATACGCCCATGAACTGTTGAAACACGGACTGAGGATTTCAACGTGCSTGCAAACCGGTGGCCCGGTGGGTGATTAGCCCACGAAGTGGAAAAGGCCTGGGTGGCGTGGCCCCTCTGAGGGTGCACCATCCGCCGACCACAATCTGCTACGAGGGGTTGGAGTGTGAGTGTGCCCGATGGGACTCGAAAGATGGTGAATTGCGCCCTCGGCACGGTCGGCCAGAGGACACCAAGGCAGCTGTTTACATGGAAGGCTTCGCCACTTCGACCTTCAAGTTCTCATTTGTGTATTTACTACTGCCACCAAGCTCTGCACTGGGACCCGCTCCAACTAGGCTCACGCAGCAGGCGTCGCAGCAGGCCCGGAGGTGCTGAGGAGGGTCTATCTGCAGATGCACTGCCCGTCGCCCACGATCTGCAGTGAGAGATTTGAGTGTGAGCATGCCCGTTGGGTGCATCAAGGTGCGAGACCGGTCACACAGAATTGCCAAGGTCCTACAGTTTGCGAGTATGAGTGCCCATTTGTTAACAGCCTGCGTAGCTGCAGGGCAAGGGATTTTGCGGTCACATCTGGTGAGGACCGCATAATGCCCTATTTTACTTATTTTATTTTTGGTATGATTTTCGAGAGCTGGAAAAAATCTGTTTACAAGTGTTCTTGCACAACTTTTGGAAGGCGCCGAGTGACCAGCACTAAGTTGCCATTACTGCAGATGACCAGGGTTTGTCCCACTGAAAAAGGTACAGCAGTATGGCCTGGGACACACCCAATACCTTGAGATAATCTGTCCCAAAATCTGCATATTTGCAGGTTTTGGGGCCTGCAGTGTGGGAGAACTGTGCCTTGGGCGCGGCGGGGAAGTGCGGTGACTGCAGCAGCATTGACTGTGTCCAGCTGCGCATTTGGAACCCGTCTTTACTTCAGCCTTCAAAGCCCTCACTTGCAGGTTGTTACCACCCCCAAGGTCTGCACAGGGAATCGCTGACCGAGCATAGCCGGTACACCCCCGAACTGCTGATATATGGGTTCAGGCTCGAACCCAGAAGCCTTTGGGTGGGGAGGGTGAAACCCACTCAGAGTTGCCTAGGCCCAGTCAGCTCAGTCAAGGTGTCTTAGTGCTTTTTTTATTTTTATTTATTTTTTTAATTTTTTAATTTTTTTTAATTTTTTTTCCTTAAAACTATACTCTTCTCTCAATTTTCCTCACACTACCTATCTACCACTACTCCTCCCTGTAGGCATACAGGGAAACCCGTAGCATACCAGCGCCGTGTTTTTACGGCCCCTCGAGCCTGTAGGATACCGGCCAGGGGACGGCCGGTAGCACCAGGGATAAAGCGGACCAATCCCCCGTGCCTCCCCTCAGGCCCCTCCCCTACGAACATAGCAGACTCTGCTTGATGSCGATCGGGGGATCCAGTGGTCTATCTCTTGGGTAGCGGGTGCCAAGTAAGCCCAGGAAGGTACATGAGGCCAATGGGGATTGAACCCATGACCTCCTAAATGCCACTTGCGAACCTTACCAACTGAGCTACCTGTGTCCTTCGGGAGATCTGGAACGATACAGAGCAGATTAGCATGGCCCGTGCGCAAGGCTGACTCGCATAAAGGGAGAGGTCGACCTCTCTTTTTCGCTGGCTGATTGCGAGTGTTGTCCAAGAGGGTAAAGTAGCGCGGACTTCTAGGAGGAGTGGTAGTGTAGAGAGAGAGAGGAAGGATTAGAGGAGAGAGAGGCAGCGCTGAGGGACGCAGCACAACGAGGAGGGAAACCATCAGAGACAACAATAAAAGGGAGAGTGATCTGGACGTGGGTCTGAGCGAGGTGCATTCGAAGTAGGAGGTGAAGAAGCAGAGGGGAACCCACTACTGATCGTGTTCCTCGTGGTGGTCACACTGCTGCGGATGGCGATCACCCTGCTCCTCGTGATCATCATCTTCATACTCGATGCTACTTGGTGTCATGCCCATCTTCGAGCTCACATACATAGAAAGGGAAGGCCGTGCTCGTAGTGACCGCGCTGCTGATTCATGGCGATTACGTTGCCACTCCCGACCGTTACCTCCCCGCTAGCGGTCGTCCTCCCGCCTGTAGCAACGGATGCTTGCTCTGCTGATGAGTTTCGAGTGAACCTGGTCAGGACCCAGGCCAGATGCATTAGCAAGAAGGCGGCGGGGAAGGAACGGAGATGGCGGAGGGAAATATGGACAGCTCGCTCGAATTGTGATAGAACTAGGCAAAGAGGGAGTCTACATGGGGGTTTTGAGGGCTGGCGAGCCCGAATCTGCGGTCAGAATAAGGCGGGAGTTAGTAAAAGAAGAGTTACAGAAGGAATAGATTGCGCGGAGGGGGTTGAGAAAGGTAGTAAAGAAGGAAAGCGAGGTAGAAGTTGCTGTTCCTCGGTCATTTCTTGACCGATTTGGGCAAACCAAAATGCTATCTGGGGGTTTCCGGACGATGCGAACACGATGGCAGTGTTAGAATTGCCCATAGATCAGTGGTTTGGCCGGGGTCAGTACTAATAGCTGCGCCCAGGACTGAAGCTTTCTTTTGAAGCATAAAAATATGGTGAATCTTCCTGTGTTTTAGGGGGAGATCCATTCTCATTATAGCTGGCAGCAATCCTGACGGCATCCGACTTGGTAGTGTTCGTAGGCGGCAGCCATCCTGGTATTCATGGTGCTCGTCGGACCACGTTCGCGCTCGCCTCGATGTTGCTGCCCCGTGCGTTCAATTCGCGGTCGTGTTGCTGCCCCGTGCGTTCAATTCGCGGTCGTGATCGTGATCCTGTGCATCACCTCCCTCAGCCACGTGACCTCAAGGTTGTTGTGTCTATTGTCTTTTCGGAGTTCCGCTACCGATCTGATGCAGGTACTGCGGGAGAGCGTGGGAAACCGGGAAGGAGAAAAGAAATGGGCGCTTACCCTGACAAATCGGTGATGTAGGAGGAACGGAAAGTCGGGTCGAGGGAGAAGGCTAGCGGGGGTATGAAGGGAAGTGGAACGTACCTGGACGTACTAGGGCGATAGATTCATTCTCATTTTTTGTACTTTGGTGAGTACTGGAACGAGACGTGTGAATGTGTTCCTCCTAATAGTCGTCGCTGTTCGATGGTAATTTACTATTGTCCCGGTGGTCGGCTCCCACGTCATTATAATCCATTCGATGCTCGTCCAAGCAAGCTTCGCCATTTATGTTCCTTGCCTCGATGATCTCCCTCAGTGTGTTCCACGTCGGGGTGGTAGGCAGTGAATGAGCAGGGAAGGAAAGAGAAAGAAGGGGAGAAGTGAGTGGGATTACTTGTTATTGTCGGGGCTCGTTCGTCGTACACATCGGCACCATTATTGCCATCCGTATGCTTGGGCCGTCCTATCTGGACTGTCGTACTCGTACTCGGAGGCCATTGTGCTGTCTGTCGCGGTTGGGGTCGTGATGGAAGCAAGCGTTCCTGTCAGTTGTCTGTCTTGCGTGGGCACTAAGAAAAGCGAACGAGTCTGACTGCAATTTCGACCAGATGAGTTGGAAGGAGGGAAGTAGAGAGGGAGGATGTCCACTTGCGTGGCATGCATCTGGCACGGTTCCAGTGAAGGACTCATTTCGATGTTGCTCATCCAGTTGATGGGAGTGGCCTGAGTCCTGCAGCAAGGTTGGAGACTTGCCTCCTGAAGGGCGCGCTGCTCGTCCTTCGATGGAAGTAGCGTGAAGCCTGCGGATTTGTTGCCAGCGAAYCTTCCCGACTCTAGCGAAGATTCATTCCAATTTTTGCACTTTTGGTGAAGTAACGGGGTCGGGGCGCTTCGTCATCTTCGAAGCTCATCGTCTGTACGGGAGGTTGGTATAAGAGAGAGAGAGAGAGAGAGGGAGAGGGGAACCTGCTTGGCAAGCTGGCCGTGCGGGGAGAAACCGACAGTCGAGCTAAGTGCCAAACGGACGGGCCGTCCTTAGCTGGTGGAGTGATTTTGTCCAGTTAGTTCAGTTAACGAACGAGATCTCGGCCTGCTAGAGCATAGCGAAACTTGATAGATTAAGGGCTCTTTCTTGATTCTATGGGTGGTGAGGTTCAGTTCTACCACTGTTTGCTGTGCTTTGACTACATTAGTATGGGCGGAGGCGGGCCTGTTCGATTACCGCATTCTCCAGACTAAGACAACACTCGTTTTGGCTAAGGTTTCAGTGTGCCGTGCGGATTACTAGCGCTGCTGCTAAGTGACCGAAGTGTAACAGCCACCTTATGACAAATCCCTGAGGCAAGCTGTTCTTGTAGTTTGACCAGTTGCTGAGGCAAGCATTGGTCGATTTTTGTCGTGGATGCGCTGTGCTGAAAGGGAATGACTGAGTAAGTTACAACTGCCTTTGGACGTGATGGGCTGCCGGCCTGCCGGAGGGCGCAACTACTGTGTTCAGCGGTGACGAGCGGTTGCCGCTGCCGCATATCTAAGTACTGGCTAATGCTAGCTTCAGCAGCCCTCGACAGCTGTTGGCTGAGGCCGAAGTATTGTTATCGGAGCAGGAGTATTTATTGTGGCCAGATTTGGTAGAAAGTGATGCGGAATCGAGGGGAGGAGTAAGTCTGAGCAAACAGTGACGGAAAGCAGTTGCTGTACACTCAGATGAGAGGGTATGCCACTTGTTACTTAAAGTCGGGGGCTACTGTTGTAAGCCGGTCCGCAGACGTCGACTTCGGGGAGGGGCTGGCAGCAGAGGTAAGGACGTTGCCATTAAGTGTCAGAGCAGTGACTGTGGCTAAATTGACTTGTTGACTGCGTTTTAAAACGTTGGTGCACTCACTGTTGTGTTCGTTGGCTAGGTGTGAACGACTGATACTAGCGATGGGAGACTACTATTGTCATGGATTGTTGTGCACGACAGCGGTTTTGGTTGGCTGTGCATGAATGACTGCTGCAGGCTGAGGGAAACTGTTGCTGCTGCTGCGGGCTGTGCACAGGCTACCGCTACAGGTTGCTGTAGGTTGTGTACGGACTACCGCTGCTGTTGAGTGCAGCTGTTACTATTGACCGCCGCTGTGTACTGCTGCGGTGTGTGGACTGTGGTTGTTGTTGACTTCTGTCACTACTGTTGATTCATGTTATTTTTTGTGACCACCACTGTATGCCGCTGCTGCTGGCTACAACTGCTGTTGCTGCTGGCTACAACTGTTGTTGCCGTGACCGCTGCCGAGTGTTGCGGGTGCACCTAACGGCTATTGCGGGCCGCTGTGCGACTGTGGTTGGACTGCAAGAGTGGTTGTTTTTGCAGCATGGTAGAGTGGTGGCGAGGGGAGTTAGTGCTGCGATCTAGGAGATCGTAAGGGGGTTGAGTTCGGCAATCGAGTTCAGCAGTTAACTCCGGTTTGATCAAGCTGTCACGTTGGCTGCCATTACGGGCACCTTAGGCGTCCGAATATTTCAAGGCCCTCTCCCGCAAGTCTGAGCGCACCTCCCCTGTATCTGAGAGTCTAAACCTGTCTCTTTCTATCCTTCTCACTCTCAGTCTAGTTTAAGGTTATGAGTGGAAGGCGGCAGGCGGGATTGCAACCCGTAGGACCGCAGCAAGACCTTGTGGGAGGTCCACCCACCGATTGCGGGAGCTCTGCCGGAACCTAGGCGGGGTTCTGGAGGCAGGGAACTTCAGGTGTAATTTCGTCTGACGCGTGTGATCCTTTCCCCTAACTGTTATCCTTGGGTTATCTGAATATAGGTATGTGAGGATTATACTATCTGGCAGACCGGGCACCCTAAGTTGGGAAAGCCAGTCAGTACGTCAGGTAGAACAAGAAGAAAAGAGGCGTAAGTGAATTATACAATGGAGGTAACTCGGGCAGGCTGAGCGTACCCCTAAGTTAGGGCGGTTCAGTCCTATGCTCGTAATAATACAAAGGTGCAGAGAGTTAGTATAAATCTTCTTGTATTTTCCCTTCTAAACACAAGGCAGGATTGAATGTCTCCCTAAATTGGGTAGGTCTGATCACTTGCTTAATAAGAGAGAAACATATAAAGTTTGTGAAGTATATCATAGGTTATTCTCTTATATTGTCGTTACGGAGACTAAGCGTACCCTTAAGTTAGGTCGGCTTAGTCACACGTCTTCTGCACTTTGTTCAGGCAGATCGGGCGTACCCATAAATTAGGGCAGCCTGGTCATACTGTCTTATGTATCTAAAACTGTTTAGGCTAGGTAGGAGTACCCTTAAGTTAGGGCGGCCTAGTGATATGCCCTTGTCGTTGACGTGATGTAGGTTGGACGTACCCTTAAGTTAGGGCGGTCCGACCTTTTGGTTTTCGTACTTGTTTTAGGCACGTTAGGCAAACCCCTAAGTTGGGGCAGCCTAATCCTATGCCCTACGTAACCTTGTCTAGAGTTGACTAGGCATACCCTTAAGTTAGGGCAGTCGACTTTATGCTTTATGTCGTCAGTTAAGCAGAAGTCAGACATACCCTTAAATTAGGGCGATCTGGTCATATGTTTTATGACTAAAGTCGATGTGGTGTTGAACATACCCTTAAGTTAGGGCAGTCCAGTTGTGCGTACTTTACTTGTTTACTTAGGCAGGTTTATCTAATCGTATGCCATAAGCAAGGGGGACATACAAAGGGAGAGGAACTGAGTGACCTAGCGAACTACTTGGCCTAAATTGATGTGGGATTGTGAGAGAGGTTTGTTTATGCATGCTTGTGAACTCTCACTCTGGGCGTTTTTTTGATCGGTTAGCTGCTTAGATGCTCGCCAAGTGATGGAGCCATATGTAGGTGAGACGGATGATGGGAGAGAGAGCTTGGGATAAAGATAGCACTAACCTTACTTGAAGATAAAAGTAATGATAGCTCACGATACCATCTTCTAGAAGGGATCGTGTAAACTATCTCCAGTTCTAACTATCAAGCAAGTCTCAGGAGTTTGTCCCCAGTATAGCTTTGCTTTGTCTTTCTGTTTTCAGCTTTGTATATTTCTTGGGAACCTCCTGTTTCTACGGGAAGCGCTGCCGAAATTTCTACAACTCTCAAAGAGTTGGTCATTTTTGGACTCGTAGAAATTATGGAATGGCATTTTTCCTATGGGAAGTGCTGCCGAAATTTTGCAGAATTTGGAGAGTCAGATTATTTCAGCTATGAAAAATTTGACAATCCATCCTGTTTAGGGGATATGCTGCCGAAATTTCTTTTATTTTTAGATAAAAATCAGAGATTAGTTAAAAAGGTAGGATTATTTTTTGATCATTCAAGCATGGCTTGGTTACTGGCCTGTGCTGCATTGCAGATCACCTTTATTTAGATTGATTTGAGGCTTGACTGTCTTCAAGCGGATCCTACGAGGATCATTTTTCTGCTATCCCTTGATAACAGGTCGGTTTTCGGCTCAACTCCAATCCACTTTTGCTACTTAACCTAAAGGCTTTAACCCTGTGGTTTGATTTGTTTTGTTGTGTTTTCACCCGGATTTAATTGAACGACCATTTAATAAAGATGTTGAGCATTTTAGTTTGAGGGTTGCGCAAAGAGTGAGGTTTGTATCGCTAAAGCGAGAGGTGTGAGCGCAGAGAATGATCGAAGTTGACCCCGTGTAGTGTGTGTTCTGTTGATGTGGATCCTTGATGTGATTGCAGGTATGTTTTGTGAGTTGAATCCAAACTTGATTTGTCAATGATTATATATATACTTTTGAAGAAAGCCGCACTATGATTGTGAGAGTGATCGTCTCCTTTCTCATAACCTTTATATCATAATTTTTTGTGTTCGCACGACCCATTGAGGTCGCGCACAGTAATTAAATAAATTCCACATCGAGAGAAAAAAAATCCCCCTTAGCTTTTGCTTTTTAGAATTAGCATGCTTGAACGTTGTAGTCCGTGGTAGCCGTCAAAGTCAAACCGCCTGATCTCTGACCACCACGATAGTTTGGAGTTGTTTACTTAACCCCTCTGCATAAGAGAGTGCAGAAGAGAGTGTGGTCTTCAAGCGCGCATAGCGGCTATCTAGCGTCCAGAGATTAACCCCTCAAGGTGTTTGTCAGCCGACACTTGATTGTCGAATGTAACCCTCGAGATTATCGAGGCTCGCACGATTACGAGTACTACATGCAAATGCTCGCACATGCTCGCATGGCTGGTCGATATGAGGAGGTCATGCGCTCGCACGACTCTTATACGAAAATCCACCGCGCGATACGCATCCGATTTTCGCGGCATAAAGTTATGGGTTGGAAACTGAAGGGACTAGGAGTAATGTGGCGTTGCTGGGTTGTTATGTCATTGACTTCTGGTTGTAAGTGTTGTGGTGTAACGCGTGATGCGTATGATACATCCTCGTCGACCAGCTTCAGTCGCGTTTGGAAACTCAGCCCCCCAGTACAGCGTTCGCGTGCGGGTTCGATTTTTGGGCGATCGACCACGCGTACCCCCTATGCTACAACGAACGAGAAACGCCCTCGGCTGGGCCACCTCTGCAATTGCATACGAAAAGCCTTCGCATGTGGTTCAGTAGCTCGACGGGGATACGACCACCTAAGGAATGGTGACAGCTCCCGCAGGTGAAAGTAAGCGGTGCCTCGCGTGACCCTGTCCTGCCGTAGAGGATCGCGAGAGGTACGGCTGGCGCACTCGACTGGAGTGGCAAATGCTCTCCGCGACAAGTCCTGCCAAATCCTGCGTGGCGCGGCTGGGAGGGTCCCCGTGAGGGACCGATGCGCTCGACAGTACCCGCCCAATGGGGATGTGTTCGGCAGCCCTCTACTCTGCACTCGACCAAACATGTTCGATTCCGGATCGGCTAAGTGTTCGAACATGTTCGGATGCTTGGTGGGGCGCTCAACATGTTCGTTGTGCTACATAGGATTTTCCATATAAATAAGGCTAAAAGTCATATCAAGTGTTCATTCCCTTTATATTACAAAAAAATCTACAATTTTTATTGGACTGACGATCTATAACAATTGCTTTATCAAGAATCATGCATTATGCTGACCAACTTTTACCGTTTTTCTTCGAAAAACTGGCTATTTGATTAGAATCATTCCTCTTTATAAAGCTGCATTTCAAAATCTAAACAAGATTGGTGCACATGTGTTTGCTTGTCCCTTGACTGCTCCTACGTCACCTTGGATGCACTAAAATTTACAATTACAATCGTTTAGGGAGCTGACAATCTTTACACCATTGAGTTTTCTGCTTTAAGTTTGACTTGATAATGTTAGAGTAGAAAAATGGTAAGAGGATATGCAGGCTGAAAAGGGGATCAGATTTTTCTTCAAACGTTTTGTAAGGTTTTTAATTGTAATGATAACATGGAGAAAAAGATAAAAAATATAACATGTATTTTAACTTTGACATTAATACTAAACCAGTACTACCTCGTCCAGGCAAAAATACCATTCCCAATACCTTGTCCAAGCAAAAAATACCGTTCCCAGGTGAGACTGGGGCAGGCTCAATGGAGGCTGGGTAAACCCTTGATACATATGCGGCAATCGCTCATTTTGAAATCGAAAACGAGTGACTAAGACGACAAACCCCCCAAAAAAAAAACAAGATGGAAATAAAAGAGTTTTAAAAAAAAGTTTGTAAAGGGAAAGAAAACTTCCGTATATGAAGAACACAGACAACAAACTCTTGACAAAACCAAGCAGACCTGAGAATGAACCGCATTAGAATGTGGTTGAATAGAAGAAGAGAATAACCCTAACAAAAACGACACGAACGGGTGGAAAAATTATTAAAAAAAAAAAGAAAAAAACATGCAATGCCGTTAGTTTTTTTTTTTAATAAGTTCGGTGAGGAGTAAAGCAAGGGGAATGGTCTTCCAAACCCAGTCAAGGTGTTATACTACTGCTAAATTAGTTATGTAAAATGAAAATGAACCTTCTACTAAATTGTGGCTATATAGATATAGATTATTCAGACTACTGTTGCCCAATGCAAGAAAGAATAAGAAACCATACAGGTAAGCAAGCAAAGTTGGGAAAACATACACGAGGCATGTAAGGATCCGAAGAGGAAAATAAAAGGGGCACGGTGAAAAAGTACATGGGCCGAAACAGAAGGGGCGGGGGAGGCGGGAAGGAAGGATGGTGAGTACGGGGGAAACGTTAAGGAGTGAAGGGTGATCCTGAGAGGCTTAGTGACCACTAAGGTGACTGGGTACAGGGGTGATCCTGAGAGGCTAAGCGACCACTAAGGTGACTGGGTACAGGATGGAGTCTCCCGATTGCAGAAAATTCGGAGCCCTGAGGGGGATGACGCCCTTCATGACATAGGATATTTCTTTAAACCACCAGTACTTGAGCCAGCTATCGGCCGCATAAAAAAAAAAAACACTAGAAATGTTTCTAGTCGGATGAATTTGGGCGCTCCTGTAGTAGCCCGTACGCTTCCTAAAATCGTGCACGACTCTAGGAATTACTGGTGGTTTAACGAAGCGAACTCTTTATTCCTTTACTCTAGGGATGCTGGGCCCAATTTTCAACAGATGCAACTCCCCACCAAATAGACTGGACGCCGAATCACCAAAGTCTCCTCTTTTCACGTCTTGGGACAAGGCCACGAGTGTTTCTCTTTATATTATATATAAAAAAAACACAAAAAAAAAACACATGGCATGCCATTAATTTTTCCGTTTTTAGGTTTGAAGTGGTGGATCAGGGACACCGATCTTGCGAGTCCGGACGAAGCTCCCGACCCACGCCTGGTGAGTGGGAAACTTAACTGTCCAGAGTGCAAAACAATTTGGCTCGATACAAAGGAGACCACCAGGGTCCTACACAAGGATGATACAAAGGGGGTAATAGAAAGGAAAAATCAACAGTAATAAAAAAAAGAAAGGATAACAACCAACATAAAAGGACTGGTTTCTTTCATTGGAAAACCCGTATGTATTTCTACTAGTCGTTGGTTACACGCAGTCATACAAGGTTACACGCAGTCATACAAAAAAGGGTCAATAGCTTGTCCAAAAAAAAAAAAAAAAAGGGATTTAGGTTGAGAAGGTACTGGTGGTTTAAGTGACATGGGTCCCATCCTCGAACATGCTTGTTGTCCCCGTAATTGTGAAAAACAAAATTAAGGGTTTTATAATTTTATTACTTTTTTTCTTATAATTGTTTGAATGTTTGGATGTAGGGCTTCGATTAAAACAGATGTTGCACGGTTTATGTCGCTGCTTAGCATATAATTGTTTGAATGTTTGGATGTAGGGCTTCGATTAAAACAGATGTTGCACGGTTTATGTCGCTGCTTAGCATGCAGTTCTTTGACATTGTATTTCTGCCTTGGGCACTAGGGCCTGATAAAACTACTGTTTCTGTAAAAAAAAAAAAAAAAAAAGAAGTTCGATGCTTAAAAAAATAAAAAAATAAAAAAAATTCATACGAGACATTGAACGTTCTTTCCAACAGGATCAATCACCTAAACCAACAAAACAATTATTTCCCTTTGTTTTGATGAATTATGAGAATAATCTATTTGTCAATTGTTATTGACATGCTCTTCTCTGTTGGACTCATCGAGCAATGCCCCTGCTTTTGCCACTTCTCAACTGCAGCCCATTTATTCCTATCACCCTCTTCCCTCCTCGAGCAGTGCCCCTGCTTTTGCCACTTTCTTGACTGCTGCCCATTTTTTCTTATCACCCTCTTGACAATTTCTCGACTGCAGCCTATTTATTCTTATCACCCTCTTCCCTCCTCTTTATGACACCTTCAGGCAACTGGACAGCGCCGGGGAACAACAAGGCATGGCAAATTGGCAGTCGCCCTATCATGATTCTACAGTGGAAGCGGGCAGGTTATACCAAGGCATGGCAATCGCCCTATCGTGATTCTACAGTGGAAGCGGGCAGGTTATACCAACTTAGGTTGGGAAGTGTATGAAACTCTGCTCTGTACAGTGTTCTCTCCCCGCGACATATGTGCACTGGACAGCAACATGCACGGTCTCTACTCTCTGCCGACATGTTCGTTGGTGCCCTGCCATGGGGATAAATGAGTTTTTGGGGAGCCGCCTTTGCTTTGCATATCCATAATGGTCGCACCTCACACGCCCGTCCCAACGTTTTCCATACTATTATCTGCTCTGGCGACTTACTGTTGTTGGGTCCTTCACCTTCCCTTTCGGTGGAGCTGTCGCCGCTGCATCTACTGGTCCATCCTCTATGGGTAGCGGAACCCATCGACTTTGGCGTATTGCAGTATTTAGAGATAGCAGCAGGGATTGCCTCGTCCTCTCCTCGCTCTGGGTCGACACATGCCCAACTTTTGCTTCAACCCTATCAGAGGGATCATCAATCCTCTCATCCCCTACACTGCAGCCATCCTGTTATGTAATTGGCATTGTGTCTTGTGAGACGGCATCACATCCTTCGCCTCGAGCTCCTTTCTTCACCGTTGCAACTGTGTCTACAAAAGTTATGGGCTAACTACGCATGCACATGTAACGGTGACAAAACGTCGTCAAGGGTATAATTGCCCAGGATGCAGCCTTCTCTATTCAAGTCAACCACAGTTAGAAGCTTCCGCTCGAAGGAACAACAAACCATTGCCAGCTACTAAGAAAAGTGCAGTGTGCAACACATCATTGGGACTTGACCCATATGTCTCGACACCCGTTCCATACCTCAATGTGTGTACTTCAATTGCCAAACAGCTACCGTCTTCCCCCGAACATAACACACCCTAAAAATGAATGTATACAAGCTATATTTCCGACCAGATACAGCCAAAATAAGGGTGCGTTGTGTTCGGGGGAAGACGGTAGTTCTGAAAGTCCTACATGTACTTCCTAGGAAATAAAAACTTCCTGACAATGCAATGTTTCTAAATATTGCAGTTCGTCATCACAGTGAAGGAATGTCACAGACATGACTGCGATAGCATACTGATTCACGTGGTGTACAATGCAACAAGTAACATAACACTTACAGACTGGAGGAGATATCTACATGGAAAGATCAACACACATTCACCCCCAAGTTAACACACATTCACCCCCAAGTTCTCTTCATCGTTCACTATTTCGTTCATCTTCACTATTTCGCTGCAACAGACCGGACAAGATTTCTTCATGAAGAGACGACTACATAAATATACCCCCAAGTTCCATCCACCCTTCACTTTTAACTCTCACACACCAAGTTCCAAGGAAATCTCTCTCTCTCTCTCTCTCTCTCTCTCTCTCTCTCTCTCTCTCTCTCGCGCGCGCGCGCTCGTACCCCTTCTCCCTCCTCTTCTCTCTCGCTCGTACCCCTTCTCCCTCCTCTTCTCTCTCGCTCGTACCCCTTCTCCCTCCTCTTCTCCCTCTCTCTCTCTCTCTCTCTCTCTCTCTCTCTCTCTCTCTCTCTCTCTCT
>BFEA01000039.1:974660-998280 GCA_003427395.1 Chara braunii
CTCTCTCTCTCTCTCTCTCTCTCTCTCTCTCTCTCTCTCTCTCTCTCTCTCTCTCTCTCTCACCCACCCACACACCTTCTAAAACAACACACACACACACACACATGGTGCCCCAGTGACGAGAAGGCTGCTGGCTATCCAGGAGGACAGGTTGACTAATCAACCACCAAATTGACAGAGGAGGAACATAATGGAGGAAGAAAGCGCAATTCACACATGTCAGAGCAACTCCACATGAAGATTTTCATTTGTACACAAAGTATAAGCTCCTGATTACCCCATCTGACGGGGCAGTTGGTATTGTGTCAAGGGGACGAAACACCGGAAAGAGAGGGACTACTCACCACTGCATGCTTCTTCCCTCACAACCATTTCCTCTGAACTCTGTTCCAGGTCACGAACGTACTCACTGCCCAGCATGTGGGCCTCAATTACTCACACAGCACAGCATCACCGTTGCGTCAAGATACAGGACCTGCCTGTCTTTGTTTCTGTTTTTTACTTCTTCTTTTCTTGTCTTGTCTATATATATATATCGTCACAAATAGAACTGCCCGGTAAACCGTAGGCAGAGAGAGAGAAGAGGACAACAAACGAGGGGCTGTGACAAACTGTTTCGTCGGAGTTTATATACTTAATATGTTAATCAAACCCAATTGCACTGGATTAGTCACCACACAGGGCTTGGACTCAGCTACGCTGGAAAATGAGGAATAACCGTACATCTGGAGTTACATGAGAACCCCACCTCCTCAAGGGAGAAGGCCCCCCTGGTCTGCCCTGGATATATATATCCTTCATCGCAGCAGCAGCACCTACAAGGGGTCAGGGTAAACCGTTCATCAAAGAAGAAAGTAGCACACATCCAACAAAATCGGAAACACAAACACTTTCAAAAGTTTCAAAACAAACTCAGAAAACAAGCCCAAAGTTTCAATTCTCCCAATCAATCAAACATCCAGCATCCCGTGCGAACAACATTCTGCTGTCCATCATTTTCCATCATGATGTAGTAGACGACCATGCCATCAGTGAGTCCACGCATAGCCCCCCGGGGAATCAGCTGCTCTCACCTTGCTCATGCCACCATGCCCCCAGTGCGAATCACGGGGGGCAAAACCGCTTTGGCACACACATCCATGCAGTACGTCCCCTGATCCATCGGAATAGCAATCATCACCAAAAATTCGTTTGCTGCAGTGAATTTACCACCACGAGATGCCGCTGTGTTCCACATTCGGCTTTCCCTTTTTCCTTCTAAGTTAAGAGAGACACCAGTTACAAGAGAGTCTCTGTACAAATCGGTCGTGACTATCGAACAATTTGTCAAACGAAGGATGGATGGTGAAATGACATCTTGCCAGTCAACCATCCTCAGCCACTCACGGGACGCTGGTTCAGGGAAAGGACTGCATGCTTAGTCCTTCTCCTCCTTCTTGCCCTCCGTGCGCAAGAAGAAGTAGCCTCCAAGAGCCACGGCCGACAGTCCTCCAAAGACTGCCACCGATGTTGACGAGTCTGTAGCCTTCTGAGCTGTGGCTCCCTCCGTTCCACTTCTGCTCGATGGAGAGGTTGCCTCCTCGGTGTGTGCACTCGGAGAGTGTTGTGCCTGGCATACACAGTGACCAACGACGTTCACAGCACCACCACAAGCTTCAGTTGTGTCTCAGACACAGGGGACATCCCCCATCCTCAATGGAATGAAACGCTCTCCACAATGACATACTCTTTATTAACCGTCGGAGTTAATTCACGACATACTCTTTCCTCAAAAGATTAACCGTCGGAACTCAAACACAATGGTGAATGCAATCCTGAGTCCATCAATGTAGGTGCCCATGGCTTCAACCAGTTGGCCAGTTCGTAGTGTGCATCGCGTTCACAGATTACCAATCCCAGTCCCAAAGGACCAGATCTCTCGGCTGGACATCCCAAAGGACCACATCTCTCAGCTGGACAGGACACACTGACATCATGGTTATTGTTAGTGTAATTAACTGCAAAATCACAGACTGAGAGCTGTGCTGATTTCTGTGTTTTCCCACTGGATTATGACTCCTGAAATTCCCACTTTCGCTGATGTTTCTGAAGTCTGTGTGTGAGCGTGTTTGTCGGTTTCAGTGTATTTGTCGGGTTGCCTGAGTGCTTGAGAGCGAGTGCGTGACCGGCCAGGGTATTGGGCCTGGTATTTACCTGTGGCTGTGACTTCTTTGCAGTGGGGAAAAACACTCACGTAGTGGGGCAAGTAGGCCCGCGTAGCTTAGGGCCACTCAAGTAGCAGGTGGGCTAGGTCGGTAGTACTCGAGTAGCGGTAGACCTAGCAGAAGAAGACAAGTTCAGATTTTTAGAGGCCGAGCAACCAGTAGGCCTAGGTAGGCGGGTACCAGTCCAAGTAGCCTGAGTCTAGGGGCTGTGCGAACAATAACAGAGCCTGCAAACGTAGAGCCTGCAAACGTGTTTCCCTCCAAAAGGGAGGAGGTACCGATTGCTTGGAGGCCGCACGACCTGGAAGTCACCAGCCGTGAGGCTGGTTGGCAGCTCCTCCTCATTTGCGCTATGCAAGTTTGGGCGTCATGCTGCTTGAGCGGGCACTGGTTCTCAGAGCGCTGCTGGGGGGAGGAAGAAGGAGAGCAGAGCGCTTTGTGGCTATGGTGCGCAGCCCAGCTTGAGAAGGAGGAAGAAGAGGTCATAGGAGCAGAGTGGAGAGGTTATTACCGGCTATGGTTGACGTCATCTCCGTCTCCTTGGTATGCGCTGCAGCTGGAGGGCCTCAATTCGGCTTGCGCTGCATCCAGAAGGCCTTGGGGCAGAGCCAAACATGGCGCCTGAGTGTAGATGACATAGCTGCTTTTGCGTTGTCTTTTGAACATCAGGGCAGAGCCCCCAGTAGTCCCCCATAGCCATCACCTACCATATGAGGTTGGAGGTGAAGGTCATGACTATGGTGGACCTTCGTTGTGCTCGCAGTAAGAGGGAAATTTCCCCCTTCCTCACCCCACTTTCCTCCTTGTCTCCACCAATCTTATTCTTCACCCAATAATAATAAGAACAATGAACTCTTGAGCCAGAACCAATATGTGAGCTGTTACTAACACATTTTAAAGTTGAGAGTACAGGCCAATGTGACCGCAGAAAGGGGCAATACAGAAGGCGCCAAAAGGTCGTTCAAAGGATTGCGCCTGTTGGAAATCCTTTGTGGGCTTGAAATCCAGTCGGGTCCTAACTAGATGTTTGCCGAGTCCATGCCTCACGCCAAACAGTTACAGCACGTGGATGCTGTGTGACCATGACCTACTCGCCGGACCTGAAGCTGGGCAGCCACGTTGGGCATGTATGGTAAAGGCTCTGGGGGGTTACACGTAAGCCTGGCCTGCTCACTAAGGCTCTGCAGGCAGGCCGTGCCTGAGTGACTAGACCCTGCGTATTTCCAGCGAGAGCCTAGAGGCCGACATATCGCACAACAACCGTGGACCAATGAAAATGATGCATATGCGGTGACACACACTGGCCATGAGGAAATCAGAATGCAGCGAACACTTATACCGCGTCTCACACCGGGCCTACCGAACTGCATCAGACCCAGGCCAGTATCTCAACTGGTCCTGGGCGCAGACACTTCGGCCTAACAGAAAGCTACAGGGCCCCATGGACAGCTAGCACTTTCCGTAAAGGAAAGTGCCCATCGCCCAGACAGACATTCTGGCTGGCCTCGGCAGGGGATGCGACCACACTGCTGCTCTGTATAACGAGCAGGCTGCGCTAGCGCTGGCAGGGCAGAGGAGCGCTGCGGTGGCAGCGGGCGCACAATGCCATAGCCAGGCTGCTGGGGCGCATGCCGGGGATGGCGACGGTCGTCTTCGGGAAGGGGAGGCACAGGCTGTGTGGAGTCAGGGAGCGATGAGGTGAGAAGACGGATTTACCTGGTGTATTCTGGCAGTCTGCATTTGACTACGTCGTCGTGTACACTGGTCTTCAGCTCAAAGTGACTCCTGTTGCAATACGTAGTGTAGGCTAGTCTAGGCTGAGTAGGGTAGGCTGGCCGCAGAGCGCCAAACACACACCCCCGGGCTTTTAAGGCGCTGTTTTTTTTCTCTCAACTTCTTTTTTTATTTTTTTGATTCATTGATATCCCTAAAGAAGAGACAGCACAGCACAACTTCCAGCAAGAGAGGTCCACACACACTTGCACAAGTTTTTATGCGGAAAGAGAGCACTTCTGCAGCGAGAGAGCGACATGCATGTGGCAGTTGGAACCCACTGAGGACTGAGCAAAGACTGTGTGAAAACTACCTCCTTCAACGAACAGACCGACTAGACGACAACTAAAGGTTATGGGACGATAGCAGGACAAAGTGTTGATCCCATTCATATCCATGATCTTTTCTTTTCCCTTCTACCCCCCCCAATGTTCAGGGTGCCTTAGAGCTGGAACATTCCACATTCACCTTTCAAGCGATTACCTGAATGGTTTCACAATTGCATTTTTCTAAGAGCAACTCTGAAGCTCTAAGAGAGCAAACTGAAGAAAAGTGAAAATCAAGGAGAAGTTTGAGAACAGTTACATCTACCTATGATGCAAAATGATGCCTTGTTTTCTTTTTGACCATTTCTCAATTTGCATGTATCATCCTTGCGCAGGGGCCATGCCAATCATCTATGTACCATTCCAATTTTAACGGATGTCCCAAATCTCTCTATTCAGGGGAAGATAGTGTGAGACAATGGCCTACCCATCAAGTGGAGATGCTTCCCAAGAGGGCCCATGACAAATTCCATTCATAGCAGGCAAACAGTAGGTGGAGCTGCTTTCTCCTCATCTTCCCCTCCTCTTGGTATTCTTATCCTTTCTTCTCTTTTGATCTATATACCATCTTTCTCTCTTTTTTCTCCTTCATTCACCCTTATGATATCTCTTGCCTTTCATGTTCCTCAAGGTTGATGATCATGCACTTAACTGGCACTCAGCCAAGTCTGCTATGGAAGGTTGGAAAGAGGATGACAGGAAGATGCGAAAGTAAGGAGAGAACATATGCACCTGATCCAATCATCTCTGCGCTGATCTGCATAGCAGGAATGTAACGACACACTAACACCAACCAATCAAACAGCAGTTAATCATATCTTTCACCGCTCCGCTGACTCATTCCTCTGCCCGGCCACCATCCATTGGGCTATTGCAGCGCTCTTCTCTTCTCGTGGAGCGCCCTCCACTGTTATCTCATTGAACGACCAGTACCCCAGAACACAAGTACATGATGCTACAAAGAGGCTGTGCACAAAAGGTCCCGAAATAGAATGCTTATCCGACGACACAAAAGTGACAGTTGGGCAAGAGCCTCCTACGAAATAACAAATGAACGAAAAGCGCTACCTGCCGTGGGTATCCGCACACTAAATAACAGCTAACCCCAGACCGGAAGATAATAAAAGGGACAACTCTTAGTTTTCTGCTCAAGCTGGCTCGGCATGTAAAGATCGTGTGTCGAAAGAAGAAATGCGTGAATTGCAGCATTACGGTGCCAACCACAGCTGGTCATAACCATGTACGTCTCCACCATCCGCAGCAAAGATGTCATATGCTCTTGAATAGTCACTTTTTGCTCGTAAGAACAGCAGATACCATAAAAGCCATGACTTCCATCCACCTCTGCCAGCTCTGTCTCTCTCTCTCTCTCTCTCTCTCTCTCTCTCTCTCTCTCTCTCTCTCTCTCTCTCTCTCTCTCTCTCTCTCTCTCCGCTCCTCCTCGTGCTAGGGTTCCTTTTTTATTGTCGTGTTCTTGGCCTTACTTTGTTTGTCGACTTTCCGACACGTAAATCCAGATTTCTCTGTCCTGTTCGCAACACACATAAGGTCCCGGGACTGTGCACCATAGGCAATTATTTTGGAGCGCGTTTCAAGATTGAAATGAGCAGGGAGATCCTCTGCCTCATCTCCATTGCACAGTGAATTGTCCTGACACCCATTCAACTGCCAGGCAGTCCTAAGGCGGATGACTTCGCGACTGAAGGTACTCTGTTGGGAATAGAGAAATGTGGAACCCGCTGCAGATATGACACGGTCAAGGGAGGCCCTCACCTCAACGTACTGACGTTGATTATGGGTCAGTGGCTGCGCCCAATCGAGCCCAGAAGGGAGGCCCAAGTTCATTGGCAGTCGCACAAGAGCGAGGGACCAGTTCGCTGATCTGCTCAGGAGATCTTTCAACAATTCAAACTCGTACGGAGACGCATCCGTAGCAAGAAAAACAACATTGCAGTTTGCAGCCTTCGCCTGCTGCTCCAGACACTCGGCCACACGAGGTATCGGGTAGTAGTTACATTTGTTCCTGCGATCGCTGCAGTACCCAATGAAGTCTGTCCTCCTCAGGTGGACACTGAGGTACCTTGGCCCCAGGAATGTCTTCACAAAGTCCTGTGCTGCGTAAAGAATGTTGCAATGCGGCCTGAGCACTGGAACCCTGCAACTCACAATCCACGGGTCCTTTCCTGCCCTTGCCAGTGAGAAGAGTCGACCCATGTTATAACCGAACCCTTCACCTATAGCCAGCACCTCCTCTGTGTAGTTGTAGTCTGTGGCAAACTCTTCTGTGATCACTGAGATTGAGGATGCCGAATAAGTGGACAAACAGTCCTCTTCAACAATACGGATGCCAGTCGTTTTCTTGAATGCTGCAACTGATCGCTCATTCCGTCGATTGGGAAGGCAAGTGAGCCGGTCAATTAAAACAGGGCGGCCTTGTGCCGCCCGAGCCCGTCGAAACGCGCTCAGAGTAACCATCACTGGACCATGAGCTTTCATCTGGAAGCAATCGTTTATGTGTTCCAGGTCAACAAGACTGCCAAAATCATAGCCAAACTCTGAGTCAGGATATATCAACGTCCGATTAAGAATCGCAGCTGCAATCATTGAACTCATCAGGCATTCCATTCGGTTTCCCATTCGTCCAACTACRCACATGGCCATGAGGTACTTGCCTGCATGAGGGGTCCAAGTCAACGCCGGGGCATGCATCACAACGGGACACCGTCCGGAGCTGGGAATTGGCTGATTATACTGATTCTTGCCATCCGCAGCAGCTGTCTGGTTCACAAGAAATTGCGATTGTGGCACTCTCTCAGTGCTGTTCGCACTTAGGAAGGCWGGAGGGCGATGCCACACGAAGCTGTTGATCGATTGAACGAGAAGCAGTCGAACCTCATCCAAGGAGCCTTTGATGTCTATTATCTCCTGAGACATCAACACGTTGGGACTTGCACCTTCTTGCCCACTGCTGGCCTCTCRAGTCCTGCCATCGATTTCCTGCATCTTCTCCTGCCGACCATAGGGCGCGAGCCATTCTGACAACTGGCCTAAGAATGGCATAAGCGCTGGGTAGATCAGAGCAAATGCTCCGATCACCAACACAAGCAGCAGACAGCTCTTTCTTACTCCCTTCCTCTTTGCTGGCTTCATCTCCAACCACCAAAAATCAGATTTTTATTTTTTCCCTTCTTTTCCTACAAAACGAGTTTAAAATGTTTCTGAAACAACGTTTCTGAAACAACAAGCTTGAGATATCGCAATCAATACAAGGGTGTCGCAATAACATTCAGCTTTGAAACTTAACGACAGACTGAACTGTCATCTACTTCCTCTCTTTACATTTGCCTAAGTTCTAATCAAAGAAACTTTCAATCAAAGATGCTCCGAAGCAAAGGAGCTTCCCATCAAAAACGCTTCCAATGCAGGAAACATCAAACGGACAGAGTGTCCAACCAATGGACCTTCCCACCACCAAAGTCGCCGATCAACAAAGCTTCCAATCAACGAAGCTTCCAATCAACAAAGCTTCCAATCAATGAAATTCCCGACTGATGGATCAAGGAAGTTTACCCTCAATGAAGCGTGAAATCAACGAAACCTCAAATCACAACAATGTTGAACCATGTTTCCTTAGATAGACACTACTACCGTACACAGTGAACATGCTCAAAGAAAAGAGTATCTTCAAGGTTCACAACTTCTGCACCCTCCAACAATTACCTTTCTGCTCTCCACTCCACTTTGCTTGCTTCCGAACACCACAGTTGAATCCCAACACTACGAAATCAAACACTCGTCTTCCTCACTCAATCAAACATCTGCCTGCCCTGCATTTAATCAGCATCAAGGCACTACCAACTTCATGATAGTTCATAAAATACACACGGGTACACCCTACACGGGTGTCCTTCTACACCCAATTAAAACCTCTGTCCTGCCTTAAATATCCGCATGAAGGCAACACCGACTCCATACACACATACCATCCTTCTGTGGAGTCATGCTGGTGGATCATCACTGCTCAGAAAGCAAGCATGCCTGCTACACTTGGACTCACTCGTTTGATCACCAAGCTGTTGGTTGCAGAACCTAACCGTCAGTACTTCATTGCATGACTAAAGATCGCTTGGTTTTCGGGCCGTCCCAGTCCATAGGATTGTTGTTCCCATTTAGACTTTCCAACATCAAACTTGATATTTTGGACCAATGATAACAAATAGCATCTCGGAACTTTGCAACTCACCAAATCAAGCACAACAACACAATTACATTGTTGTTGGGGGGTTCCCGCTTCAGCAAATCAAACACCTGCCATTCTCCTTAGCTTTTTCACGTACCTGCTTGTTGCTTGCAATTGATCTGTCTGCATCACAAACCATCCAAAGCTTGGAGACAATGGAAAGTCAAACTTCTTGTCGAAGTTTCCAATGTTTGTTAACTTTTTGTAAAACTCCCTCAGAAACTAGCCTATATCAACACCTAACCTCCGTCATCAACAGGTTAACCTCGGTTAACTTCTTTTGTTGATTCACCTTATCTTTGCGAACTTGCAGACCATCAAAACCTTCGCTTCCTACGTTTTATGCTACACGGACAACCAAATTCGGGGCAAGAACACGCAAGCTCATGGCTGATAACTTGCAGTTACTAGATGGATGCTCTCACTCTCTTTCGCGTAGGTGACTTGCCAATAACAAGCACAAGTCGTAAGAAATAAGTCGTCCTACCTGCCTATGATGACCCTCCTCTATGCCCTGCCATTGCCATTGATATTGATGGTATTGCCAGCTCCATCCCTCATGTATTGTCCATACATACAGGAGCCGAATCGAACGTGTATGGACTATGTACGAGTCGTATGCACGTGTAAGTACTATGCACACCTACATGCCTACATGCGAGGGTTAAACACCAGTACATGCAGATGCATCCATGTAGAACCTTCGCATTCGACACCGTTGCTGTTCGCAATTTCAGTCTGCTGAGAGACCGACCCATCTACCCACCCACCCATGGAGCTCGAAAGTCACATTGCAACTGCCACATGCTTCTGCTCTGACCCTTCTGCTGTACATCTCGTGATGAATTCAACTTACAACTAACGAGTGCTCCGCGGAGTTCAAACAACCTTGTCACCTCAATGGCTAAGGTACCGCCTGCATGCATAGGATAAAAAAGGATCAAAAGCGAAGAGCAAGCAGATGTCAGATGCCACAAGACCAGGAGGGGGAAAAAAAAAGCAGCAGGTAAGGGGAATGGAGAGAGATTGTGCACTTTCGACCTTTTGACGCAAAATTTGTAAGAAACAGACTGGCAGCGCATACAAATATGATCCAACCGAGTTGGAACTCGTGCTTTAAAACGTAAAGAGAAAGGTAATAAAAACAATGATGAACAAACACAATGACGAAGGTGCCCACTGAAGTTGACTTGATACATCAAACTAACATTGCGGTGATGAAAGGGGTACGTACTTAGCCACGCAGTTACAAACTGAGAAAATCTTCGTTCTTCTGAGAAAGATGCTGTCCTCAATCTGGTCTCGCTGACATTCCGAGTTTGAGTCTGTTGTTGCTGTGCTGTTCTGATTCTTCGTGTGCTGCTAATGATGTATGTGTCTGTGTGCTTATCTGTGTCCAAGTCTGTCTCCATGTGCTTGTCTGAGTCCGACTCGGTGTCCCTGTGCTCCATGTTCCATGCTGCATTTGTGTGTCTCGGAGAGTGGTAGGCAAGGAGATAGGTGCAGTTACAGGGATGGAACTGAAATTTGGGTACGGAAGGACTTACCAGAGAGTCCAGGAAGGCCAGGGGGCAGAACTTGCTAGGGACCGCTATGGATTCTCCAGCAACTCAAGAAGGGCCTGAGGTCTAGCTACGGTGGCAAGTAGGCAAAACTACTGGTTTTGATTGTCAATAGAAGAAGGGGGCTTTCGATTGGGAACAACAAACACATTTGGGTAATTAGCTCAGTTGGTAGAGTGCCTCATTTACACCGAGAGAGCCAGCCAGCGGTTCAAGTCCGTTACGACCCAGATGGGAAAGTACTAAAATTATAAAATAGCGATGGTACCAAATGCGTCGGGGCTGTTCAGGTCTAGGTACAGAGCCTGTAACTAGGATTAGACAGAATTGCCGGGCCGAACCTGAACATTAGTTACCCTGCATGCCCACATATTCACATGTTTTACATATGTGTGCACCTGCGCATACACACTCTCACAAACACGACATGAGTACGGTCATACACGCCTAAACTGACAAACCCACTACACATTATACGCACCCATGGCGCCTGCAGATGAAGATCTGACTTTTTGTAAAGCCATTCACTAAGTTGCTTTGGTGTTTCCCCAGGCTTATCAAGGAGCTTCACATGTTGCATGGCAAGTCACTGGAGGAGCAGATGGCAAGTGTGTATCTGATACTATTTGTTTGTGTTATGAACCTGGTTCAAACTTGGGCGGCGTGCGTTGATCATTCCAATAGGGTCACCCCCTTTCTTATAAGGGACATCGGGCCCAGTTTTTCCCAGATTAGGCTACAGCTGAAAATTAATATTGTTTTTTTTGCGCGCATTTTTGCTCTTGTTCTATGACCGTGGTTCAAACTTGGGCAGTGTGCCTTGATCATTCCAATAGGGTCATCCCCCTTTTTGCACGGGACACCGAGCCCAGTTTCATTAGATTAGGCTACCCCTGAAGATTCGTATTGGTTTTATTGCAGGCATGATCAGGGTTTCACTGTGCATTGTTGACCTGGTTGGTTTTGTTGTATGACCGTGGTTCAAACTTGGGCGGTGTGCTTCATCATCCCAAGAGGTCATTCCCCTTTTCTGTAAGGGACTGGACCCAGTTTCCAGGATTGCGTATAAAAATGATAAAAAACAGATGTAATTGCATAAAAACAAATACACGCAAATTTGTTCAGAGAGAGTGTGAGAGAGAGAGAGAGAGAGAGAGAGAGAGAGAGAGAGAGAGAGAGAGAGAGAGAGAGAGAGAGAGAGCCCAATATGGAATTCATTTCTTGATTATCCTCTTGGGATGTTTTCCTACATATTTACTGTATATTATAGTGCAAAGCAAATTTGCTCAGAGTGCTGGTCCGCATTGCGGGCATGGATTACCGCAATTGTGCTGGCTTTTCTTTTTTTTCTTTTTTTTTTTTCTTTGTGCTGCCTTTTCTTACAGTGGGCCTCAACCCTAAGGGTGCACAAGGAAGCCTCCAGGTGGATAGACTCGAAAACAGAAAAGACAAAATATTTGGAGACAGGTGCAATCAATTGCAGTTTTGCAGCGGGCTGTATACTAACCCGTAGGTCTGGATGTGTTGTTTGGTTTTGGTCTGATCGGGGCTTGATCCCTGGACCTGTCTCTTACTTAGTTAGCTCCGTAACTCAACGTAGATTTGACCTCTTCAGGGTTTGATCCCCTGGTCTGTCCCTCAGTGGACTTTCCGCAATTGCGCCCCACGTTGCTCTTGTTTGCTGCCTTTCCCCTTTTCCCTGTTTTCAGTCTAGATCCGGTCCTGAGCAATAGGTTGTCGGTCTTAGGCTGTAGGCCGTCAGTTCCTGTAGCGTCAAGAGGTTGAAAGTCTACAAAAGTGTCGAGGGAAATTGTGAACGGGTTCTGTTCTGTTTTCCATTTTCTCCACAAAGTGCTGCTGGAGGTCGCATTCTGCCTGGTGCTGCGTTATCTTCATGCAGCAGGGGCTGTCCTCCATAGCTGAGGCTACCTAGCTTGTGCTGTGCTGTTGGGGTATGACAGGGCTGCCATTGAAGCCCTCCATCGGAATGTTCCTCGAAGTCGGTGTTCTTCTTCTTCATCCTGGGAGCCGTGCTCCCCTGTTGATTGGGCACTTCATCTAATGGGGACATCCTGATTGGTGCAGAGTGTCGTATTAATGTTCAGGAGGGTATGTGGCGACGATTAGTAGGCTTGTTGGGTTGGGCACCTGTTTGCGCCATAGCTAGAGCTTGTGATTGGTTTGTGGATGTTAATAACATGGTTGGGATCATGAAAATTTTGTGTTGTTGATTGAACTGGGAAGAGACAGTATAATAAGAATTGAACAAAAGTTAATTCTATTAATGGTTTGGTGAGCTTTCGCTGTGCATTATCAACTTCAATTTTGCTGAAGACTTTGTGCACAAGATGGCCTTTAAAAACCAGCTTGGCACCTATGAGTATTTGGTCATGCCATTTGGTTTGTGCAATGCACCAGTTACCTTCAAGACTGAAATGAATCATTTTCAGACCATATCAAGATAAGTTTGTTGTGGTGTACCTGAATGACATTTTCGTTTTCAGCAAAACTGTTGAAGAGCATGCTGATCATCTCAGAGAGATTCTGCAGATCTGGGAGAAAAAAAAAAAAAAAAAAAAAACGACAAAGAAAAGTCATATTTTGGTACCTCTTCTGTTGTGTATTTGGGACGTGATTTATGCGAATGGCCTTTCCCCTCTAAGGTTGCTACTGTTAGGGACTGGCCACAGCACCAAAAAGTCAAAGACATCAGGTCTTTTACGGGTCTGGTATCCTACTATAAAAAGTTCATCAGGAACTTTTCTACTATTACCACTCCCCTGACTAACCTGCTGGCTAAGGATGCTCCCTTCGGATGGACTCCTACATGTCAGTCGGCCTTCTCCAGATTGAAGAAAGTCTTAACCCAGGCACCTATGTTGAAACTGTCTGACTCTACCTTGCCATTTGTATCGACTACAAATGCAAGTCAATATGGAGTTGGTGCATTTCTTCAACAAGGTGATGGGACTGGTCCTCAAACTAGTGGAATTCACGAGTAAGAAGATAAAGGTAGAAAGAATCCAGGCTTGGGAGACATCTGTGTCCTCAAACCTATGAGAAGGAACTGTATGCTCTCATTTGTGCCCTCAATCAGTGGAAACATTTCTCGATCTTGGGAGACACTTCAAGATCTACTCTAATCACTCCACCTTGCAGTGGATGAAAACCCAAGGTGAGTTAAATGATAAGCTGGCGAGGTACATTCAGTTCATAGATGGTTTCACCTGAACTGAAGCACAAGAGGAGATGCTATAATAGGGTGGCCGATGCATTGTCACGGAGACTTGAGCTACCATTGTCAATACTTACTCTTTCACTGATTCCACTAGGCAGGACATTGCAGATGTGTTTCCTCAAGACCTAATCTTTGACCCCATCATAGGAATCTGCAAATCGACCCCAATTCTGAGTCAGGTTGTGCACTGACTTCAAACTTGTTGTGTACCATCAGTGACGGGGAAAAGCGTTTGTGCATCCCTAATGATCGCAAGATCATGATCATCTGATTTCAGGGAGTCATGATGTGCATGGTCACTTCGAGCTTCTAAGAACCTATGCTGTATGCTGCCCTGTTTCATTGCTTCTACTGGTCTAAAATGAAAGAGGATATACTCGAGTACTTGGAGACTTATGATTGTGCCAAATGAACAAGGTCCACATAGACGACCTCCTATGGGACTACTCAAACCACTACCTATCACTAACGGCCCTCGTGAGTCTGTGTCCATAGACTTCACTGATTTAGGCAAGACTACTCCCCACGGCATGAGACAATGGTTGGTGTTGATTGTTTCTCTAAGTTTGTTGAGTTTATCCCCTTACCTACTGCAAGCTAGACTACCTTTGGTCAGAGAGCTATTTGTTGAGAGGTGGGTAAATGTCCATGGGTGCCCAACCTTCATCGCCAGTGACAAAGACCCCAAATTTGCAGCAATGAATGGTAGTCTTTTGCAAAGACTACCTTCATTTGAGGATGGACATGACCCCTGGTAGGCATCCTGAAGCCAATGGGCAGGCTGAAGTGATGACCCAAGTCCTTATTCAGCTGCTGCGTCCAATGATCACAGCTCATCAGCAGGACTGGGACAAACATCTGTCCAAGGCACAATTGATGTATCATACCTCTTCACAACACTACAAGCTTTACACCCTACAGGCTGGACTTTGCCATAGATCCAAGACAGCCTCTTGATGATCTCATTGACAAATCCAAGCCCAAACTGCAGAATTCACCAAGAGTTATGAGAAAGACCTAGAGAACGCTAGAGATAACATGTTAAAGGCCCAAAAGAGGATGCTCAAACAGGCTAATAAGCATCGGTATCCCTCTACTATATGGCCAGGTCACTAGGTGAAAAGATCTAAGCTAACTGATGAACAAGATTTATCAAGGAAGGCAACAGCTAACTGATGTACAAGATTTATTAAGGAAGTTGTTGCCTGTCTACTACGGACCATGGCAGGTGTTTGATACTATGGGGGCAGATCCGTTTGGACCTATGTGCTTGATGTACCCCGGCATATCAGGACCTCCCCGGTCTTCCATGCTTCAAAACTGCTGCCTTTCACACCTAGTGATAGGCCACCACAGTTTGGACCTCTTATCCCTGAAAGGGGATATGAAGTTGAGAACATGATCAGTGGGTCACAGACCCCAATTGTGAATATCTTGTGAAGTTATTGTTTCAACCTCACACTGAAGAGAGGTGGTACACATGACACTTCTCAAGTCTGCGAATTCAGTTGTGCAATTCTAAGGGCAACAGCTCAAACGATCACCTCGTGGACATTCTTAGCTCGGGGTTCTCGCGCCTCGGGGGGGGTAAGAATTGCAGTTTTGCTGCAAGCGTATACTAAACCATATGTCTGCATGTTTTGTTTTGGTTTGGTTTAACCGGGGCTTGATCCCTCGACCTCTCTCTTAGTTCGTTCCCTAACTCTATGTAGATTTGTCCTCGTCAGGGTTTGATCCCTTGGCCTGTCCGCAATGGGACTTTCTGCAATTGAGGCCCATGTTGCTTTTGTTTGCTGCTTTTCCCCTTTTCCCTGTTTTCAGTTTAGATTCGGTCCTGGGCTGTAGGCTGACGGTCTAAGGATGTAGGCTGTCGATTCCTATATTATCCAAAGGTTGGGAGTCTACAAAAGTGTCGAGAAAAATTGTGAACGGGTTCCGTTCTGTCTTTCATTTTCCCCACCAAGTACCGCTGGAGGTCCCGTTCCGCCTGGTGTTGCGTTACTTTACCGGCGGCATCATCATCATGCGGTTGGGGTCGTCCTTCACAGCTGTGGCGACTTAGCTTGTGTTCTGCCAGTGCTGGGCATCAGGCCCTGAGCGCTGTAAGGCACCTCCTCTTACCAGTGCTGCTGGGGTATGACAGGGCTGCCATCGAAGCCCTCCATCGGAATGTTCTTCGAAGTGCCAGCCATCTTCTTCTTCATCCAATTGTTATTTTTCTTCATCCAGTTGTTCTTCTTTTTCATCTCGGGGAGCCATGCTCCCCTGTTGAGTGGGCACTTCATCTGCAGTGGACATCCTGATTGGTGCAGAGTATCATGTTGGGTTCAGGAGGGTCTGTGGCGATTAGTAGGCTTGTTGCGTTAGGCGCCTGGTTGCGCCATAGCTAGAGCTCGACGTCGAGGGAGGAAGAAGTCTCCCATGCTGGATGAAACACTGTTTGTGATTGGTTCCTGGATACTAATAACGTGGTTGGGATCCTGGGAATTTTGTGCTGTTGATTGAACTGGGGAGAGACAATATAATAAGAACTGAATTAAATTCAATTCTTCAGCTGTGCATTCTCCACATCTGGTTTGGTGTGAATTTCTCTCTCCAAGGTATCTTGTCGTTGCACATGTGTAAACGACATGTAAATGCCATGACATATCTTGTTTCAATCAGGCCCATAACGCTGGGATCCTGAGGGTCGAGCCCCACTGCCCAAACATGGTGGACTTACTGCAGATTTCGATACCGCTGGGTAAGTGCCCAACTCCTTGCTGTGGTTTCATGATTAAGGAAAGTTAGCATAGAAGCGAGAAAATTGCAGCGAAGGACGGTAATGGTACTAATGGATCAATTTAAGGGAAAGCAAATAGTCTAAACCCAAAGGAAACTATTCAATAACACCAGGTAATGCACATGATAACGTGGTGTTAACGCCCAAGAAAAAATTGGCACACCGCTGCTCGGATTATCCGACAGTGCGGCATGCCATCTAATGGTACTGCACATCCTGAATTAGACAACACCAGGCTATTAGCACAGGCCCCTGCCATACGGTTTTCTGGTTTACATCCTGCCTTGGACAACACCAGGCTATTAGCACAGGCCCCTGCCATACGGTTTTCTGGCTTTCCGACATAACCACGGTAACCTGCTTTCCGCATGAACAGGTTTGGCACAAACAGTTGTGCTACCTTCAGAAAAGAGTATTTTCCCCCTTCAGAGGAATGGGATGGACTGAACCGTACCTCACTTCGTGACTGTGCATTTGGATGCAACATCTTCCATCGGATCACATAGGATCCAATGGCTGGAGAGTGCCTTTTTTTATCCTTTCTTTTTTTGAGTGCCATTGTTTTCTTGCAAATATGTTGGGTCTGTTTTTGTCATTTTTTTGCACCCATACCTGACAGCTGGAGAGCGCCATCGTTTTCTTTTCTTTCAGTTTTGCATTTCATGCACTGTCACTCACCGCACTCATCACACGAGTAGAGTGAAGTCTTAACCTGTGGTAGAGTGAATTTTCCTATGGCTACTAAGCTTTGCCCCAGAACTAGAAAATAAACCACAATACTTCCCAAGCCATTTTCTTCTCTTTTGGTCAGTACTGACCAATGAGGTCTCTCCCTCCCAGCCTCAACATTCTCCCTACCGCAACCCCTACTTGCGCCACTCTCAAATCGCCAGTGGCTCCCGGCCTCTTTTTCCCAATACGGGTTTTACCCTCCCTCCCAGCCTCAACATTCTCCCTTGCACAACCCCTACTCCCCCGTGTTAGAGCGCCAGTGGCTCCCGGTCTCCCTTGCACAACCCCTACTCCCCCGTGTTAGAGCGCCAGTGGCTCCCGGTCTCCCTTGCACAACCCCTACTCCCCCGTGTTAGAGCGCCCGTGACTCCCAGTCTCCCTTGCACAACCCCTACTCCCCCGTGTTATAGCACCAGTGGCTCCCGGTCTGCCTTGCACAACCCCTACTCCCCCGTGTTAGAGCGCCAGTGGCTCCCGACCATTTTTCCCAATATGGATTTTTGCCTCTCCCAACCTCAACAGTCCGAACCTTTCCACAGTCTAATGTACCCTATCCGAATTCTGTGTAACCGTTTGAACGCCGTGAACGCGCGTTCGCTTTCAAATGTGCGTTTGAATGCGGATTGCGCATTCGCGTTCAAAATTGAATGGCGTTCAATAATTTTTTATTTTTTTATTTAAAAAAAAAAATCATTTTAATGCCTAAAAATAACTTTTTTTTCTGATTTTTTTTTTTATGAGTTCTGTATGATGTGAGGTACATGCCTCTCAATTTTGGAGTCATTTTGCTAAGGCAAAAAAAAATGAAAAATCGCCAAAGATGGCGGTCTCAAATCGTGTTCGCTCACTAATTTCAATTCTTTTACTTTTTTTTTTTTTTTCTGTTTTCTATTTTTTTTCCCAATTTGGTAACGAATTTAGATGTAATGCTCAGGCAAATGTTGTTTATTTTATTTTTATTCATAACATAGTTTGTTTTCGGAATTTTTTTAGGGTTTTTTTTTTTTTTTTTTTTTTTTCCCGCGCGGAATTGAAGTCCACGTTCGGTCCCGTTCATTGAACGCGCGTGCATTCCGTTCAATTTCTGAACGGAAAACCCGCGTTCAATGAACGCGCGGTTTCACAGTCCGATGCACATAGGAATAGAGAAAATTCTTAGCAGACTATATTCACCATGAAGTAACACGAAATTTTATTTTGTTTTCTTAAGAGTGTTTGTTTTAAATTTTAATAATCCTCAAATACGTATTTGTTTTGTTTCTTTTGATATCAACTTGTATCCACTAATGAATCAAGTCAACGTGGAAAAAATGTCGCCCATCAGCCTTCTGTTCTGTGTGAATGACATTCACACTTCTTTGTAGCGAAGGCCACTGGTTAGGTACCGCTTTCACTGATGAAAACTCCAATTATTATTAGTATGCGCAACGTGCGCCCTCGCACTGCTACTTCGGGGCTTTTCTTTTGCCGTCGTATACTATATATGCTCACCTATATTATATGCTCACCTATATTAAACCACCAGTACCTCCGAAGGTGGCGGCGGATGTTCGGGTAATACTGAATGTTCGGGTTCAGCCCGGCAATGCGGTGTAATCCTGGTTACAGGCTGTGTACCTAATCCTGAACAGCCCCGATGCAGTCTGGTACCTTCATTATTTTCCCATCTGGATAATAATGGACTTGAACCGCTGGCTGGCTCTCTCGGTGTAAATTGGGCAATCTACCAACTGAGCTAATTACCCAAATGTGTTGTTCCCAATCTAAAGCCCCCTTCTTCTATTCACAAACAAAACCAGCAGTTTTGCCTACTTGCCACCATACCAGACCTTGCTGGAGAATCCTTAGCGGACCCTAGCAAATTTCCCCCCTGGCCTTCCTGGACTCTCTGGTAAGCATTCCATACCCAAATTTCAGTTCCATCCCTGTAACTGCACCTATCTCCTAGCCTACCACTGTCTGAGACGCACAAACGCAACATGGAACATGAAGCACAGGGACACAGACTTGACTCAAACAAGCACATGGAGACAGAATTGGACACATACATCATTAGCAGGACACAAAGAACCAGAGCAGCACAGCAACAACAAGCTTAGACTCGGAATGTCAGCGAGACCAGATTGAGGACAACACCTTGGTCAAAAAAAGAAAGATTTCCTCAATTTGTAACTGCATGACTAAGTGCACACCCCTTTCATCGCCACAATGTCAATCTGATAGCAAAAAGTCAGCTTTCCAACGCACACCTTCGTCATCATGTTTGTTCTTCTTTGTCTTTATTACCTTTCTTTTTGTCTTGAAGCACAAAATCCAACTCCGTTGGATCATACTTATCAGAGCTGCCAGTCTGTTTCTAACAAATCATGCGTCAAAAGTGCACATCTCTCTCCACTCCCCTTACCTGCTGCTTTTTTTTCTTCGCCCGGTGTTGTGGCATCTGAAGGCTGCTTCCTCTTCTCTTCGATCCGGTTTTTACCCTTCTCTTGTCATCCTATGCAGGCGGTACCTTCGCCATTGAGATGACAAGGTTGTTTGATCTCCGGAGCACTCAATAAGGTCAGCTGAATTCATCACGAGGTGTACAGCAGAAGGGTCAGAGCAGAAGCATGTGGCAGTTGCAGGGTGACTTTCAAGCTCCATGGGTGGGTGGGTAGATGGGTCCGTCCCTCAGCAGACTGAAATCGCAAACAGCAACGGTGTCAGATGCGAAGGTTCTACATGCATGCATCTGCACGTACTGGTGTTTAACCTTCGCATGTAGGCATGTAGGTGTACATAGTACTTACTCCTGCATATGACTCGTACATAGTCCATACACGTTCAATACGGCTCCTGTATGTATGGACAATGCAGGAGGGATGGAGATGGCGATACCATCAATGGCAATGGCAGGGCATAGAGGAGGGTCATCATAGGCAGGTAGGACAACTTATTTCTCACAACTTGTGCTTGTTATTGGCAAGTCACCTACGCGAAAGAGAGGGAGAGCATCCATCTAGTAACTGCAAGTTATCAGCCATGAGCTTGCATGTCATAGCCCCGAATGTGGTTGTCCGTGCAGCATAAAACGTAGGAAGCGAAGGTTTTGATGGTCTGCAAGTTCGCAAAGATAAGGTGAATCAACAAAAGAAGTTAACCGAGATTAACCTGTTGATGACGGAGGTTAGGTGTTGATATAGGCTAGGTTCTGAGGGAGTTTTACAAAAAGTTAACAAACATTGGAAACTTCAACAAAGTTTGACTTTCCATTGTCTCCAAGCTTTGGATGGTTTGTGATGCAGACAGATCAATTGCAAGCAACAAGCAGGTACGTGAAAAAGCTAAGGAGAATGGCAGGTGTTTGATTTGCTGAAGCGGGAACCCCCCAACAACAATGTAATTGTGTTGTTGTGCTTGATTTGGTGAGTTGCAAAGTTCCGAGATGCTATTTGTTATCATTGGTCCAAAATATCAAGTTTGATGTTGGAAAGTCTAAATGGGAACAACAATCCTATGGACTGGGACGGCCCGAAAACCAAGCGATCTTTAGTCATGCAATGAAGTACTGACGGTTAGGTTCTGCAACCAACAGCTTGGTGATCAAACGAGTGAGTCCAAGTGTAGCAGGCATGCTTGCTTTCTGAGCAGTGATGATCCACCAGCATGACTCCACAGAAGGATGGTATGTGTGTATGGAGTCGGTGTTGCCTTCATGCGGATATTTAAGGCAGGACAGAGGTTTTAATTGGGTGTAGAAGGACACCCGTGTAGGGTGTACCCGTGTGTATTTTATGAACTATCATGAAGTTGGTAGTGCCTTGATGCTGATTAAATGCAGGGCAGGCAGATGTTTGATTGAGTGAGGAAGACGAGTGTTTGATTTCGTAGTGTTGGGATTCAACTGTGGTGTTCGGAAGCAAGCAAAGTGGAGTGGAGAGCAGAAAGGTAATTGTTGGAGGGTGCAGAAGTTGTGAACCTTGAAGATACTCTTTTCTTTGAGCATGTTCACTGTGTACGGTAGTAGTGTCTATCTAAGGAAACATGGTTCAACATTGTTGTGATTTGAGGTTTCGTTGATTTCACGCTTCATTGAGGGTAAACTTCCTTGATCCATCAGTCGGGAATTTCATTGATTGGAAGCTTTGTTGATTGGAAGCTTCGTTGATTGGAAGCTTTGTTGATCGGCGACTTTGGTGGTGGGAAGGTCCATTGGTTGGACACTCTGTCCGTTTGATGTTTCCTGCATTGGAAGCGTTTTTGATGGGAAGCTCCTTTGCTTCGGAGCATCTTTGATTGAAAGTTTCTTTGATTAGAACTTAGGCAAATGTAAAGAGAGGAAGTAGATGACAGTTCAGTCTGTCGTTAAGTTTCAAAGCTGAATGTTATTGCGACACCCTTATATTGATTGCGATATCTCAAGCTTGTTGTTTCAGAAACGTTGTTTCAGAAACATTTTAAACTCGTTTTGTAGGAAAAGAAGGGAAAAAATAAAAATCTGATTTTTGGTGGTTGGAGATGAAGCCAGCAAAGAGGAAGGGAGTAAGAAAGAGCTGTCTGCTGCTTGTGTTGGTGATCGGAGCATTTGCTCTGATCTACCCAGCGCTTATGCCATTCTTAGGCCAGTTGTCAGAATGGCTCGCGCCCTATGGTCGGCAGGAGAAGATGCAGGAAATCGATGGCAGGACTYGAGAGGCCAGCAGTGGGCAAGAAGGTGCAAGTCCCAACGTGTTGATGTCTCAGGAGATAATAGACATCAAAGGCTCCTTGGATGAGGTTCGACTGCTTCTCGTTCAATCGATCAACAGCTTCGTGTGGCATCGCCCTCCWGCCTTCCTAAGTGCGAACAGCACTGAGAGAGTGCCACAATCGCAATTTCTTGTGAACCAGACAGCTGCTGCGGATGGCAAGAATCAGTATAATCAGCCAATTCCCAGCTCCGGACGGTGTCCCGTTGTGATGCATGCCCCGGCGTTGACTTGGACCCCTCATGCAGGCAAGTACCTCATGGCCATGTGCGTAGTTGGACGAATGGGAAACCGAATGGAATGCCTGATGAGTTCAATGATTGCAGCTGCGATTCTTAATCGGACGTTGATATATCCTGACTCAGAGTTTGGCTATGATTTTGGCAGTCTTGTTGACCTGGAACACATATGGTCCAGTGATGGTTACTCTGAGCGCATTTCGACAGGCTCGGGCGGCAGAAGGCCGCCCTGTTTTAATTGACCGGCTCACTTGCCTTCTCAATCAACGGAATGAGCGATCAGTTGCAGCATTCAAGGATACAACTGGCATCCGTGTTGTTGAAGAGGATTGAGCGTCCACTTATGAGGCATTCTCAATCTCAGTGATCACAAAATAGTTTGCCACAAACTACAACTACACAGATGAGGTGCTGGCTATAGGTGAAGGGTTCGGTTAAAACATGGGTCGACTCTTCTCACTGGCATGGGCAGGAAAGGAACCGTGAATTGTGAGTTAAGGTTTAAGGTTCCAGTGCACAGGCCGCATTGCAACATTCTTTACACAGCACAGGACTTTGTGAAGACATTCCTGGGGCCAAGGTACCTCAGCGTCCATCTGAGGAGGACAGACTCCATTGGTTACGGCAGCGACCGCAGGAAAAATTGCTACTACCCGATACCCCATGTGGCCGAGTGTCTGGAGCAGCAGGCAAAGGCTGCAGACTGCAATGTTGTTTTTTCTTGCTATGGATGTGTCTCCATACGAGGTGGAATTGTTGAAAGATCTCCTAAGCAGATCAACGAACTGGTCCCTCACTCTTGTGCAACTGCCAATTAACTTAGGCCTCCCTTCTGGGCTCGATTGGGCGCAGCCACTGACCCATAATCAATGCCAGTACGTTGAGGTGACGACCTTCCTTGACCGTGTCATATCTGCCGCGGGTTCCACATTTCTCTATCCCCAACAGAGCACCTTCAGTTGTGAAGTCATCCGCCTTAGGACTGCTTGGCAGTTGAATGGGTGTCAGGACAATTCACTGTGCAATGGCGATGAGACAGAGGATCTCCCTGCCCATTACAATCTTGAAACGCTTTCCAAAATAATTGCCTATGGTGCACAGTCCCGAGACCTTAAACCACGCAATGGCTGGTAACCAGGTTCCAAAATCCAGACTCCAAGCTCGCTCTTTCGAGCCACATTTCTTCGTTGAGGCTCGCTCAAGCAGAAAGGTCTGGCCAGAGTGGTTGGAGACACTTGAAGAAACTCACCAGAGTCGTAACTGTATGATATCGGGCGACTTCCTCATAGTGTGTTGCGAAGAAGACACAGAAATCTGGATTTACGTGTTGGAAAGTCAACAAACAAAGTAAGAACGCAACCCTAGCACGGAGGAGGATCAAACTGTGTGTGTGAGCGTGTGTGTGTGTGTGTGTGTGTGTGTGTATGTGTGTGTGTGTGTGTGTGTGTGAGCTGGCGGACGTGGATGGAAGTCATGTTTTTTATGATATTTGCTTTTCTTACAAGCAAAAAGTGACGATTCAAGAGCATATGACATTTTTGCCGCGGATGGTGGGGACCTACATGCTTATGACCAGTTGTGGATGGCACCATAATGCTGCCATTCATGGATGTTGAGCCAGCTGTTGAGCTCCCTTTTATTATCTTCAAGTCTGGGGGCTAGCTGTTAATTAGTGCATAGATACCCACAACAAGTAGCCCCTTTTTTTCTTTTTTTTTTTTCTTTTTTTTTTTTCTTTTTTTTTTTTTTTTTTTTTTTTTTTTTTTTTTTTTTTTTTTTTTTTTTTTTTTTTTTTTT
>BFEA01000039.1:1006485-1018263 GCA_003427395.1 Chara braunii
CCCCTCCCGCCCCTCCCCACAGACACAGAAGCCGCAAGCGCGAACGCCATCTCTTCCGTTCACATTGGAAACGACCACAACGCCGTGAACGCCAGCTGGCCATAGAGTACATGCAGCCTCAATCAGCACCACAGTACGCGCGCTTGCACGTTAACCCGCGGGCGCTTTCTGCCCGCCAAACCCGCCGCGCGCTCGCGCAGTCGGGAAATAACCCGCGCACCAGGAACAGTTCATACGAGAAACACGCCATTGTCAAGCTCCCCCCCCCCCCCCCCGTTTCCCAAATCCGCACACCCTTCACCTCCCCTTCGATCAGCCTCTCCCGCCTCTGCCCACCCGGCCAGCACAAGGAGTGACGAACTTGTTTGCCCTCTCCCGCTTTACAAGAGCAAAGCGGAAAACGAGACTGAACCATTGAATTGGGCCATATTGTCCGCATGACACGCGTCAAAAGTGCTGCCAACCGTCGTCCCAGAAAGACATTCACTCAATCTCCTAACCATAAATACCTATCCTTTGTCAAAACCAACATTGCACTGGAGGCAAAGGACACTCGATGGGCTAAGCAGGAAACTAGTGGTGAAGACTTGCATGGCCAGCAGGCAACTACAACATGCGTACAATAAAACAGCACAGAGAACACACGAAGGAGAAGAATCGTGATACTGAAGCGAATCACTACGAGTCCATGCTTCACACAAAGTTTGGCAGTAACTGCACAGGCGGTTCCTTGAGAGCCACACTCCATACGCGCACGTCCCCTAAGAAGAAGGAGGAGGATGACAAGAACAAGAAGAACAAGGAGGAGGAGGAGGGGGAGGAGCAGGCGGGGAAGGAGGGAAAGGAGGGTGAGGAGGAGGTCCACGAGGAGGAGGAGGAGGACGAATCAGGGAGCAAAAGGAGAGAGAAGAGCAGGAGATCGAGTGAACACCTTTATGTACATGCTTTCCGCAGCCCTCTCCTCGTCCGTGAGTACCCTTCCGGTACGAGAAGCCTCCGTCGAATACGCACGCGTAAGCATGACGCCATTTCTTTGAGCGATGCGTCGACCCAGATGCCCAACGGAATACATCTTCACAATGCTTCCCCTCGGTCACGCTGTTGCCGTTCCTGCTTCCCGCGCTTGTAGAGCGAACGGGCTCCTCCTCTCTCCGCTCCGTCTAACCCCGGCTATGATGGTGATCAATGGGCTCAGCCTCCGCCTGCCACGTGGCGAAACTAGATCTAGCCCGGCGTCCACGATGCGCGACCCTGCCGCACAGGTTATCGATCTATACCACAAGTCCCTTGCGTCCCCCCGTAACGCGATTGTACTGTGTATCGTAATTGTAGTGTAGGCAAGGAACAAGCAGACCACTTGAAATTGCTGCTTGATTAATTCGTCAGATTATTTCGTCATTGATTGGACAAAACGCGCCCCCGCGGATAAATTTTGGCACGGCCGTGCGCTTCGTTGCTCTTTTAGACCTCCATGCATCTGACCGCAATCACGTCCGGAATTGAGCCGTATGCTCATATCGATCGCGGGAAGAAACAAAGCGCGGACCCAAAAAAAAACCGTGGGACGGGAAAAAATTGGCGGCGGGGTTTCGCGGCGCGAATCCGCGGGACCACCACAGATTGGGATTAGTGGTAATCCCGCCAAACCGGACATACACGTGTCCAGTTGGACGCGTAAGCGGCTACAACCGGTACCACTGGCAAGGGCTTCGAGGGTGACAAGGCCTTGGGAAACTGGCCGCGCTGCTTTCGAGGGTGACAAGGCAGAGCGTACGCAAGGACTTCCCTGACGTATCTGATCCGATTGTGAATGTTCGTGGATGCATTTGACCGTAATTACGGCCAGAGATGACTCGAAAAGTCCCGGCGGTAGCCTTCCCTCAGCTTGCTCAAGACTCTTGTCCGGCGACACGCCGACACTGAGGATCAGAACCCACCAATACAATTAAAATAAATACGAAGCTCGTTGGCGATTGTCGTTTGCACCGTGCCGCCTCCCGACGTCCCTGTCGAAGTACCCAACCACCTACCCATCTCCACCCCTTCCCTGCATATTTCGCTTCCGTGGCGCCATCGCCATGTCCAATGTTCCAGTCCAGGTGCAGCGAAGCAGGGCAAAAACCGGAGCTGCGACCCTGGACAAAGCCTGTAGGTAGCCATCGATCAAATGAGTAGGCGCAGCCTACAGGCCACGAATATTGGCTAACATGTGAGCGCGGGTAGCCCAACCGTTTTTTTTTTCTTTTTTTTTTCTTTTTTTTTCCTTTTTTTTTTCCTTTTAACTCAATACAGGTAGTTCATTATAAATGCAGAATGAGGCCGGGGACCTCACAATTCAACCCGGAATACTGACAGCATCAGCCAGCTTAGCTTACAGGCACACGCCTGCGGGAAGTTCAAAAACTACCAACTTTCCAGAGTCCTACCAACTGTTCTAACTAGGATCTAAATTCGAAGTTTCTTGAGAAGCTGAAGTGGTAGTAATCGTTCTTAGCAGTCGGCCAGCCCTCGAACTTGTGGCTCTTTAGTGTCTCGTAGCTTCCAGCTCCCAGGTCTGTATATCTCACATGCTAGATTTCGCATTTAACTATTTTGATGCCGACATCATTGAATAACTGTAATAATTGTAATAATCAATTCAATGTAGGATTTAAATAGTCATGTGCTACTCACTACCTGATTTACCCTCGGGACTAGCACGGCCCAACGGGTTAAATCCTATCTAAAGACACTCACCTAGTGGTCCACAGCGACCCTAGTTGGGACCGAGTGTCCTGGTCCCCAGCAGGTCTGCTGGTTTTGACAACCCACCCACACCAACATAGCCAAGCTTACTGAGTCCGGAAGCCCGGATCTTTCAAGGTTCCAGGTCCAGTTCCTAGTTCCTGCCTATCCCTCGCTCTCATCCTATACCTATAGGTCAGGGTTCACGGATCCAAGGTGAGAGGACCAGTCCCCTTGTGGAGTGGACCGCAGCTAACTCGCGGTTCTTGGCCAATGTTCGAAGGAACCACAGCAATTGTCTTCTGTTTCCTTTCCCAGAATTGGCTTTTTTCCTCCAGTCCACGCGGATTGCTTGCCTCAAGCCGCTCTTGATGCTGCTTTTGATCTCGAGGTCTGACAGGGGTCTTTTCTGAAACCTTGCTCTGTTTCTGTCCATCCACAGCACTTCGCAGATCAGGCCTCTTGTCACATGCGCTACATAACCCCAGCCACGGTGTCCTTTCACATTTGGAGGAAGGAAGCCTAGCAAAACCCATTTCTCATCCCAAACTACTCCCTCTCCCCCAAACTCTCTCCAGTGATGTGACCACCACATCCAGACCCGTTTAGAGGCCGGGCATTCCCACCACAGATGCCGTGTCGACTCGAAAGGCCACCTACATCTCTTGCACCCGAGCTCCACCACCATCCCTCTCCCAGTTAGCCAGACTGCCGAGGGGGTTACCAGCATGGATAATAGCCAGAGAATACTTACCTGTTTGCCATTAGGCATACAGGTGAGACTCTTCCACAATCTCTCGAATTCTGCTTCTGCCCCGACGAGATCCTGAGTGTATACCGCCTGCCATCTTTGTGTACCCAACCTCGCAGTTGGGCTTGATTCTTCCGTGCAGGGTCTGTAATCCCAAGTCCGCCTTTTTCCCTGGGGTAAGACAGGGTGTCCAGTGCTATTTTGGAAATGAAGCCCTCAGAATTCTGTGCTTTTGGTTTCCAAAGGAACCGGGCCACCAGTCTTCTGATGGCTCTCACCACGCCCTCCGCCAGTTCCCTCACCGTAGTGACGAACCAGAGTATTGAGAACAGTGCTGCATTTACCACCAGAGCACGCCCCACAATTGATAGATGCCAAGCAGATCCCCACACTCGCAGTCTAGCCGCCATCCTCTGCTGCAGCACCAGTCCCTGCCTTGTGGCTCCCAACTGCAGACTGATTAGAACGCCTAGGAACCTTTCCTCTTCTCCGTTAGCTATTCTCTTCATTCCCCATTCTACCTTCAGTTCAAACTGCCAGTGGAGTAGATATGACGACTTGCCCCAGTTCACTGTGGCTTCGGAGAGCAGCGAATACTCCATCATGATAGATTTCAATGCTGTAAGAGAGGGGATAGAGTTCTCACAAACTGCGAACAGATCGTCCGCCAGGGCTTTCACCCGACATTCCTCCCCGGTGTGCAGCTGCAGTCCCTTGATATGTGGATGACGCCGGATTCTGTTCAGGAGTACCTCCATTTGCAACACGAAGATTAGTGGCGCAAGGGGGCATCCTTGCCTTAGCGACCTTGACAGCGTGAACGAAACTGAGAGATGCCTGTTTATCATCACCGCGGATGTCGAGAACGTGTACATGGCGATGACCCATGAGCAAAAGTTGTCTCCAAAACCCATCCTCCGCAGGGTGGTTAAGACGAAAGTCCAACCCACCTTGTCGTAGGCCTTCTCCAAGTCAAGAAGAAGGACGGCCATATCCGCGTTCTCAACCTGTACAACTTCCAACGTCTCGATGGCGGTCACTATGTTGTTGAATATTGACCGCCCTTGTACGAATGCTCCTTGATCCTTCTCCACGAGCTCCGGTAGGTACTTCCCCAACCACCGTGCAAGAGATATGGCCAGAATCTTGTACGAGACGTTCAACAGCGAAATTGGACGCCAGTTCCTCACTTCCGTCTTGTCCCCCTTCTTGAACAGCACTACGATAACTCCATGTGTCATGCCTCTTCCTAGCTTACCCCCTACTAGGACCTCGTTGTATAGCTCCACCAACAAAGGGCCGAAGGAATTCCAGTTAGCGTTGTAGAACTCGACGGTGAGACCATCCACCCCGGGGGATTTGCCTCTGGCCATGGACTTGAGGGTCTGGGTCACTTCCTCTAGCGTGAACGGTCTGTCCAGGTCAAGCTTAGCTGAAGATTGTAGGCGGACTGTGGTATCGTTCCACATGTCTGAAGTCATAGATAGATCCGAATTCACCTCCTCTCGCGGCCTTCTAGTGGTCAGGATGTCTGAGTAGTACATACGTGCGTACCGGAGCATCCCTGCCGCAGAGCAGGCTGCAGGGGCGGACTCATCGAATGGATGCCTCAACATGACCATCTGCTGCTGCGATCTCCGTGGCTGCAGCTTCTGGAAGGTCTCTTTGGACATTGTATCGTGCGTTTCGATCCCTTTCACCTTCAACAACTCCGTCCAAACTTTTTGTTTACTCGCCTGGAGGTTGTCCCACTCCGCCATTCTCTTTTCTCGTTCCGCAGCCCACACCGCTGCTGAAATTGGATGGCCTTCCATCCTCTCCTCCGCTTCCTCCACCCTCCGATGGCAGTCTGATTCCTTCTTGTTTCTGGCTCTAGCCAGGATCCTCGAGCATACATCTAGGAACCCAGATGTGATAGCAATCCCTCCGTCTAGCCATGCGGCCGTCGACTCAAAATGAGGCCTGGCCTCCTCCCATGAGATTATATGTCTTTCCACCCAGTCCTTGATGCCGGGCTCCTCTAGCCACTGACTGTTGAGGCGAAAGAAGCCCCTACCTCTATCGGCCCCAGTGTGTAACCTCAGATCCAAAACCACCGGTTTGTGGTCCGAGATTGGGTTGCAGACATGGCGCACTGCTGTCACCCTTTCCATGGCCTGTTCACTTGTGAGGAAGAAATCCAATCTGCGTTTGGTTACCGTTTGACCGTCCCTATAGCGGTGTGAGAACCAAGTATAGCCCGGGTCCCCCGGGTTCAGAATCGGAAAAGGATCGGATAGAGTTAGCTCTGTGCTAAACTCCAGCAATGTCTGAACATCCTTCCTGTCTGCTGATTGTGAACCAACCCGAAGTGCTTCATCCAATGAGAGGTTCCAGTCCCCTCCTAACACCAGTTTATCACCCCTAGGCACGTGAGACATCAGCCTCAAAAAAAATCTGATTCTCTCCCTTACCACTGTTGGGGCGTACACAGTCGTTAACACCCACTCTTCATTCCCCACCTCCACTTTGAGCCAGGCCCACCGACCCCCCATGTCTACTTCTGAATCTATTACCACCGCTTGAAGATCGCGATGGAGCAGGATTCCCACGCCACCCCGTGTGCCTTGGGCCGGGGCCCAGACTTGAGGGCCGTCCCACCACATAGCAATTTCCCTTACTTTCTCCTCATTCAACTTAGATTCCTGCTGCATTACACAATTAGCTTTCCAATCATGTATCCAACTCCTTAGCCTTCTCCTTTTTGATCTTACATTTGTGTCCCCCATCCCGCGAACATTCCAAGATACTATTCTAAGTCTGTTCATTGTCTTGAGCTGTTGCCGCCTTTGATTGGATGCGGGGGGTTGTTGTGGACCTTGGTCTTGGTTAAGCGCTGCTTCTGGACAAGCTGGTCTTTGAGGATGCCCGCCATTCTTTCGTCAAGCTTGCTGCCAAAAACTCGGAGTGCAGGTTCTCCTCCGCCAGCAGCTTCTCATTCACGTTCAGGAGCACCAGCGTAGAAATACCTGGCAGCACCTGAATTGCTTCCAGTTCTGGGACATTCCTTTCTCTAATTAGACTCATGGGCATCCACCTGATCCCGGACTGTGCCAGGGTACCTGCAATTTCCTCTGAGATGCGAGCATCCAACAGAGGAAAGTACATTTTGGAGTACCCTTGCACTGTCTCGCAGAGGACGCTCGCCATTACGGAGTGCGGGATGAGTTGGACTGGTACATGTTCCCCATAGAGCCTCCTCGTGATCTCCAGGATCCTTGATGGGGTCGGAGATTGGTCTACCACCATGGAGGGGACAACAGGCGTGCCGCTTTCTCCCGTGATTGCTAGAAAATAAATCACCTCGTTTGCCTTGGTGCACAACAGCGGAATCACGCAACGCTGCACCGTCTCCATCTGATTCTTTTCTATTGCGTCAGCTCGTTTGTCCCACCTCTGTCTGCTCAACACTTCCTGTTCTTCCCGCTTCTTCGAGCTTGAGGCCGCTGAACTCTGCACCGAAGATGAGCTCGCCTGTTTGTGGGAGGCCCTGCGTTCATCCTCGCTGCACTCGCTGCCCCACCTTACTTTGGATCGGGAGGTCACCGAGGTTTTGGACAACTCCTCCCGAACTGCTAATCCCTCGGCGTGAGTGGCGGCTACCTCTCTGTTATCTGCCCCCTTCTCTTCTCTGATCCTGTTGAATCGTCCCTGAGGGTGCTGGCGCCAGTTCTGAGTGCCACCTTCTCTGCTTCTTTGTCCATCCCACGAGTCCCATCTCCTACTGTTGCTCCTGCGCACACCTCTGCTTGTACCCTCTCTCTCATCACTTCTACCAACATTTTGGGGGGAGGTGAATCTGCCTGGTGCCCAACTTCTCCAGTCGTACGTTGTTGACGGGTACCCGGGCTGCGGATGCTCCACACGAGTCGGAAGCCAGTGCTGCTGTTGGCTGCAGGCTTGTTGCAGGTTATTACCGTATCTTGTTGAATACTGCTGGTCTTGCCATTGCATGACATTGGGGGGGCCTGGGCCGTAATTCCCCAATGATGCCCCTCCATTACGAGCTAGTCCCATGTTGTTGCCTGGCCATTCCTCTTTGGGCCCCCATTGGGGCGCTGGAGTGAGTCCCGAGCCCGATGCTGGGAAGGTGCCCCAGCCTTGATTTTCTCTCGGGTTTTCCCCTCCTTGGTACCAAGTGTCGGCTATCCCTCCTTGGGGCTGGAACGACCAGGGGTGTGTTGGACGATGAATTGCTGGACCGCTTGCAGCCGATCCGTGCGTTGGGGGAACTGGTTCTCGTTGGAACTGCTGGTTCCGTAGTTTCATTCCCTGGCCTACATACCCCTGCTGCTTGTGCTGCATCTGGTTGGGTGTGCCGGTTGGATCCAGGCCTTGGGCCACCCTGCTCTGCTGCTGCGCGTTTCCGTCTGTTCCCTCCCCTCACACTGGCTCCACTCTGGTAGCTTGTTCCAAGTTCTGCAGGTGTTGACGGAATCCGGCCCTGTGACCCCCTTGCCTTCCTTCATTGGTTTTCCCTCCACCTTCGTTTGTCTTGAACTTCGGACAATTGTCTTCTGTGTGGTAATACCACCTGCATCTGCGGCACCAGTCAGTGTACCGGGATACAATCTCCACTTTCCACCTCACACCCTTTGGCGCTTGAATCACTAAGTCGTCGTCGATTTTGGCTCTGGCCTCTGGCGGCATGTCGAACTTCACGTTCATGAGCTTGGGGCGATCTCTGTCGTATTCTGGTGAATGCACCGCCAACACTTCTCCAAACATATTCTTCACAGCGCTAAGGAGGAAGTAGTAGGCATCAAGTGGGACCCTGCCATGATCCAGAATTTCGTCTCCGCTTCTTGCATTCTAACGTCCTGCAACTCCTGTTTGGATAGTCTTGGTCTGAACTGGACCAGGTACCCGTCTTTTCCCAGTGTAATCTTCAGTTCCTTTTGTTTCACCAGCCAATCCGCAATCTCCTTCGCTCTGGCCACATAAGAAGCTACGTTCTGTCCTTCAAACTTCACCCTTCCTGTTCTGTTTTTTGGTGCAAACAATCTCCTCGCAGACCACCCATCCTCGTATGCGCGGATCAAATCCTCCTTCACTGATCTTGCTAGTTTCCTTGCTTCGCCCTGAAAAATAACTACAACCGATCTCTCCTTTAACCACTGCTCTTTGACTTCATCCACTGCTTCTTCCACGACAAATCTCTTTCCCTCCTCATCCTCTACCACTCTGCCCAAGTTAATGTCTTCAGGACATACCCCTTTATCATAACAGCGACCAATAAACTCCCTCACTCTGGCCATATCATTTGCCATTTTCTCTTAATAATACTCGCAGTGGCACTCAGCGTGTGCTTGGCGCAGGAGCAGGCTGAGGGATTATGCTACGGATGCTGGACGAAAAGGAACTGTCCGATGCACTACTACTGGGGACTCCGAAGGTACTTGCTCCCCCAATGTTTCGTGACCTGGCGCAAATTAAAGCGAACCGCTTTGCTTTACACTTACGATATGTGTATTCCACACCTTGGGGGTCCCACGCAACCTTCTGAAGTTAACCCACCTGCTGTTACTCCCTTGCATCTGACTGTAGAGTCCTGCATGAGCCACGTGTGAATCTGTAATTGTAGAAGATTGCTAAGAGTGAAACAAATCGCTACCTGATCTGGGTAATGTACCCAGAGGAGGCCAGCGACATAGGGGATAGACCGACTTTAACTATTGGCCATGTACAGGGATTACCTGACGTCCAGCTGACGGGAGAGGTGGAGCATAAGTGGGAAGTCCGGAATTCCTTAACGCAAACGTAATCATCTCAAGCACATAATTGAAGCTTAACGCAGTCGTAATTCTCTGTACAGAAAGTGAGGGTTGCTCACAATGCACTTGACCTAGATCGACCGAACTGCCGCTTCTCGTATACACCCTTGAATTTTGCGCAACGATTACGGACCGAAACCATTATAAGTTTTTCCGCCTAACCCCGTGCGTAGCGATCGAGTTTCACCGCGGTACCTTACAGTTCAACTGAGCCCCGAATGCTTTCTGGCTCCTGACCCAGTTGCACTTTGCCCAATCTATCTTCCTGTCCACTCATGTATTGACTCTCCAACAATTACAGCTGAGTCCACGGAACACCCCTTCTGGAGTACATACATAATCCGGATTTCGCCCTTCACTCGTAGTTACCACCAACCCACCCAAAGTCGATGCCTAGCACAATCGTAATTTCCATATTTGATGATAGTGTCTTCTCAAAGTTACATACGACCTAGAGCGCCCGACCTTCGGCTTCACGTATACAACAATGGTTTCTGCACAGATACTGCAGACCGATCCAGTGAGAGTCGCTCCGCCTATCCCCGCCTATCTCCGTGCGTAGCCATCGAGTTTCACCTTGGTAACTCATAGCTCGGCTGAGCACCGAATGCTACCCTATCTCCTAACCAGGTTCCTCTCCTCCAACCCTCTATCCTCCTTCTCTCCCATTTGTATACCGTCTTCTCAGTAGGTGCGGCTACGTCCTCTGAAATCCTTTTCTGGAGAGCGTACGAAATCCGGAGACCAATCTTACCGACATTACCAGGAGGCAAACTAGGAAGTTCATCCTTGTGTCCCTCAACTGAGCAGCATCCGATACACTGTCGATACCCTCCCTTCCATTTAACTGCGAGGCAAAGTCCGCCATATGACACACGAACCGGTGATACGCAACTTACCGCGGTGAAAGCCCTAATTACCCCGCCCACACTTGGTAGTGATAACTAGAGAATCGACCTCTTTACATAAGAACTCAAGCAACTTTGCACTCGTGACAACAATTTGCGATCGTGGAGACATCCCCCACCCCTCCGAGCGCTCAGGGACGGATGCACCGACCTTGAGTAGTGAGATGAGCAATTTTGTTACCGATTTGATGGAGTGACTGCCGGGAGACGGTGGATACTCACTGTTTTCACTCCTTCCTTCATTTCATCATACCAGTGTCGCCGCTAGTAATCACTCCCGACGGTGCTACCAGTCGGCGTGCCAATACCCTACCGCCTAGCATCACACTGTTTCACCATGGTAAGTGTTGTCTCTCCTTCAACCCAGTACATCGCAGACTTACCCGACCTACCCTACTGGACTACCGGAGTGACAACCACCATTTGCAGGCATAGCCCCACCTCCGAAAGGGAGGAGAACGGTGTGTCCTTCGTGCCCCGTCTTGGCGGCGAGGTGAACGACCCGGTAGCGCCACTAGTGCTAATCGCGCGTGGCGACGGCGGATCCGGAGCGCTATGCTAGTCGCCCTGTACCGCCGCTCCTTCATTTTTTTTTTTTCTTCCGTTTGGCGAGAGAGAGGAGAATAAAGTTTTTTTTTTTTTTTTTTTTTTTTTCCCTTCTCATTAGGCAAATAGAAGGGAGGCCGGGGTCCTCACAATTCTACCTGGTAAATGTAACCCAAGTTCTTAGCCAGACCAACCTGACGTCACTGCACTGATTTCCTAGCAAACAGATACCAGACCAACCTGGCAACAGGAAACAGAGGTCAGCTCAACCTGGCCACACAACATAAAAAAAGCAAGTGTTATTAAAGTCTCCCCGGTAGGGCGGAGCTTGATTCTGCACACAATGGGGTTAATCCTTCCCCGCCTAGGGAGGCAATCAATGCCCCGTGATTACGATACAATAGTGTTATGCAGGGAAGCTGTCTCCAGGGGAGCAGTGGCTGAGGCTCTTCCAGCCCTAATGGGAAGAGGCGTGGGTATAAGCTTGTAATCAAATTCGCAATTGGGGCCTTGGGCACTGGGCCCTTTTTTTTTTTTTTTTTTTTTTTTGGGTCCCTTTTTAAAAAAATAAAAATAAAAATAATAATAATAAATTAAATAAAATAAAAAAGCAAGTGGTACGTCGGGCCTGTCGGCCCTACAACGGACTTGTTCGCAGCCCGTCAAGGTTGCGTTTTACCCCCTTGACAACTTTTTTCGTCGTCGTTCATTATACGGTCGTTGGAAGGCTGGAAAAACAAGGCATGGCAGTTTAGGGGGTGGTGGCATCTTATTTGAAACTGCAGGACCGATAGCTGCCCGTGGGACCGCACGGGTTTTGGTCCAGGACCGGTAGCTGCGAGTAGGAGGCCGAGGAGGCCGCAATCCTTTTTCGAAATTGAAACGGTGCGGGTAGTCCTTTTTCGAAATTGAAACGGTGTAGGTCCTACATGTTGTATTCGAATACAACCTGTACCCTTTCTATTCGGATTTTGAAAAGAAAAAACTCTTGTATTCCGATAAAATTACTTCTTCTTTTTGTTGGAGGTCAGCGCCT
>BFEA01000039.1:1018592-1046359 GCA_003427395.1 Chara braunii
CACATACACATGCACATACATTCTCCTGTCTATTGATGGGGAGCGCCACCTGCTGGAAACTGGGTCCAGCGTCTCATGAACATCGTGAATAAGGCATCAACCAGGACCCCCCACACACACTCTCTTCGAGTTGTGAATAGCGAACATGACAAAACATACATACAACATATTCACTACCTCACCCTTCCTGAACCACATAAACAAACGAACTACGGGCTGCGCACCCGTGCCCTCACGGTAAGTCAATGAACCTATAGCTCCCGCTATCAAGGCATTTTGAACCACCAAGTGCCCAGGTTGGATCAGCCTTGGAGGCTAAGTCCCTCTAATCCAAATGAAGGTACTACCATCCCCATCTTCCCACTCCCAGCCATTCTATCTCTATCAATAACACCTCTCACAAGCCTCTCCATCCATCAGTTGTTGCTCTCTAAACCATCCCTGATTTTTCCTTACTACTATTCTAGCCTGACTTGATCCAGGGAGACAACATAAGTTTCCCAGTCCACGCAGACACCGCTGCTAGCCTGTTCTTCTTGGCCCAAGATCGCAGGAGCCACAACCTTGCCTTGGAGCGTTCGGGATCTGGGTGAGACAGGACCTTCTTTCTCCAGTCGACTGTTATCATATGTCTAACCATGGCTTTCATCCAAGTTCTCAGGGCTACATCAGAAAGATATCTTTTTTCAAAAAACATTGAGTTCCTCTCTTTCCAAATCCACCATATAACCACCGCACGAATTGCTACCGCAACGTACTGTGACGAACCACTTTCTATAGCGCGCGACTTTCTGCGCGATTGCAATGAGGGGTCCTAAGTTGGGAAGGTTGGGCCAATTACGGGAGATTGGGATGGATGTGACGCGCAACCTCACACCCTGTGCTGTCTTCCGTTCGGAGTGCTAAGAGTGCGGAAAGAAGGCCCAAAAAAACAGCAAGATGGGGTGTGCCAAGGATTTTTGGAAAGTTGAGTGTGGGGATACAGACAAAACTGAAATCCCCCATGTTGGCCCGATGAAGTAAGTCGGTTGCTTTCGCGCGTCGCAGAATGCGCGCGCGGGCACAGCGCGAAAAGATAAAAATCCAAATTCAATCCAAAAAGTATTGTCGAGCTTCCCACCGTACTACGGATCTTCGTTTTGAGGGGAAGGGTTTCGGTACACTCCTCGTGTCCCGTTTTCGTATCAAGTCCCTACGTCGCTCGTTGGTCAGTTCCGAGTCCGACGTGGATGGTCTCAGCCGCGTGGCTCTTTCCTTGTGCTCGTCTTCACTCTGTATCCGGTAGTGGAAGCCTTTCGACTCGTAGCGATCGAAACGCTGACACTCAGTGCACAGGGTTCGAGGCCAATGGGGCGCCACTGCCGTCCACGGAATGACGATCAACTCGTTAAATGGAAACAGCAATGAGTAAGGCGGGAAATGCGTATCGATAATGACAAAACCCGCGTCCACGAATCCAGAACAACGATTTTCGGGAGGGAAGTAATATTGTCCGCCGATCCGTGCGACAACTTCTCGCACGTCCCACTCGCATACACGTGTCCTTTCCTCGTTGTAAGGGAAGGGGCGCGTTGGCGAGGGAAGTACGGGAGGCTGGCGCCCGATCGAGGAGCGGCCGTTAGTCCACATATCAACCAATCAAGAAAAAAAGGAAAACCCTCGAGACGTCATCAAAATGCACAAAAGAGAACTAACTCGTATTGTCCTTCCTTTTGACACGTGAGAAGTGTCCATGCATTGATCGGGTTGGAGTTTCGAGGGATCAACCCGCGACTCAGTTTCGGCAGACCAGATCAACAACAACACGAGGCGCCTGGCTTTTTCGAGGCTGCCCCATAGACTGTTTGCAGATGTCGTACAACATTAGGCAGATGACATGTGTAGTGCATTCATGACGACAGATCTAAACACTCTTGCATTCTCGAACAAAATTTTGTTAAGATCTGTGTCTAATCAACGCGAAAATACAAGCATCTCTATACATACATCCACTGTGGAAGGTGCGAAAATGACAACGATGCACACGTCAGAGGTAGATCGGGGGAGTGTACATGCGCATCCACCGTTCGCAAGACAAGATGGTTTGGCTCCCTTACATCAGGGGATTACCCAGGAAACTAATGAAAAAGTTTCGGAAGAAGTTCTTCTCCGCAGGAAGTCACAAGAGGTTACTTTAATCAGACAAACTCGTACACATCATCATTCAACTCAAAAAGAGAAAAAGAGAGAGAGAGAAGAGATAGACGAGTGAGGTCGAGACATGAGACACTGGAATCTGACAAGGAAACATTCGGCTTCGCAGCCGTGAACTCATACCAAAGAGAATTGATCCGCAACCATGAAGGCGCATTCGCCGTAAAATTCCAATATGGCCCCAGGCCAATCATCCACACAAATCCTCATACCCGCACCGACAATCCCGACCATCGCGTGCTAACTTCCGCCACTACGATCGTCACCCCGCTGACGCAGACTCGACTCGGCTCGCCCGGATCCCACAGTCCGTCGTGGCGATCAAGCGCGCAGCCGGCCAGCCTACAGTCAGCCCGACAGGACTTTTAGAATCGCACCAGACACATCACCTAGCCACTGTTTCCCGAAAGCTGGCTTGCAAGTGAAAAATGTAAGAGAGTTTTGCGGGCACGTTTGCGGAATTTATAGTTGCGAGAAAGGAGATAGATGGGGGAGAAGGCAGAGGGGAAATCGAAGTGTAAGAGAAGAAGGTTCAACGAGGGGTGCTCAAGGGAAGCCATGTTGATCCCTCGGAACCCGACAGTCGGCCAATCAGATTCGTCGAGCAATAGGAAGATCCTCTTACTCAGCGCGTCTGATTGGTGAGCCGGGGTAATCGGAGGATCAACCGAGCTTCGTGAGCCAAGGTTGAAGAGCGAGAAGAGACGAGGCGCGAAAAGCAGCGCGAGACGGGTCCAAGATTCAGATGATCAAGAAGAGAAAACAGGCGCGCAAAAAGTAGAGAGAGAGAGAGAGAGGGAAAAACAGTTGCGATAGAAGAAGAAGAGGACGGGGAAAGGAGAGAGGAGAGAGTGTGGGGGGAAAATGACGCGGGAAATAAGGAGGAAGAAGCTCGCATGCGCGGCGCAGACAACAGGAGAAAAAGGCACCAAACAGTTACAGCTTGCCTATGTCCTACACTAATTCAAAAATTGAAATCGTCATATCCGCGCGCGAAAGTCGAAGCGGGAAAAGAAATTCCTATGCGTGTCCGTATTCTCACAAAATTCCTAAAGTTTTCCCGACGCGACCGAGAACATTCATGCAAGGAAAAAGATACGCCGGGCTCCGCTTATTTCGTAATTCCTAATTGTCGAGCCTGATGCCTAGTGCGCTCGCTAAGGCGCACGTAATTTCCCATGTATTTTCCGAATTACAAAAAACAGAATTCCAAGAATCAATAAAACTTTCGAAAATAGGGGCCCAAACAAGGCGCCTGAAATCAAGAAAAGTGACGGGGGTTTTGTGGGGTCGGTATGATACAAACAGGGGGTATTGAGTCAAGGGGTACGAAAGATTGCATCAGTACCCTCGCTTCTTCGTCTTTTGCGTCGATTCTTTTCGGATGGCTGAGTTCGGAGCTGGGTGTGTCCCGGGATGGGCGATTGATTGGTCGGATGGATGGTTGGCGCGCCGGCAAGCGCGCGATTAATAAATATTGACGTCGTTTCTTTTGTTTCGGTTTCGGACCTTTTAGGCGCGAACATTGTGCGAGAATTTTGCTTCTTTTGAATTTTCCTTTTTGAATTTCTTTTTCAGATTTTGTTGAGCCTATACGACTCTCGGAATTCCGAACTTTCTTTCCGGAACTTGTGCTTTTTTTTTTGCTTCGTCGCATTAGATAGGGATTTATGAATTTTTGTAATTAGGACTTTCTTTTGCCACGCGACGCCTTTTGCTTATGCGGTTGCAACGGAATTCTGATTAGTCGGCGCCTTTAATCGGGTGTGTAACTGTAATTTTGGGACTGGCGTCATTGTAACTGTATCTTTCTTCTTGTGCTTCGTCTTTCCCGCCCTTCTTCTCTTTCTTTTTCGCCGACTTTTGGTAGTCGCGCTCTGCATGATCGGATCGATGCGTGGAGAGTGGCTACGTCCCCCACATCGCCATTAGGCCATGCAGAACGTAGGCATTCCTTCTCTAATCGTCCTTCTAAGTCCTTGTAATTCTGTGTTCTTCGCGCATGCATGCACGCTATAAATTCCAGTTGCGCGATTAGTTAGCTCTCTTAACCAGCTGTTGGAAGCTCGGGGTTGCGTGATCAGCGAGGGTCGACACATGAGCGAAGTAAGAGGTGAGTAGAGCAGGAGTCGGGCGACCCGACGAGCTGGTGCCAAACACGCGGGGTTGACGCGGGCCACGACGGACTGTGGACGCGAGGGAACCTGACGGGTGCGGGAGGACTAAGCAGGGTGACGGCTTCGTGGGTTGGTGCGCGACGACGGACTGTCCGCATCGAAGAGAGAGAGAGAGAGAAAGAGGGAGTTGAGGTTGATGGACGCGGATTTGCTTTTTCTTTTATCTTTGCTCCCTCTTGTCTCGTGTATATAAATTTTGATTTCGGCTCCCGACGATTTGCCCGTTTTTGTTTTTCGGGACCTGGACTTGGTTTTTTGCTCACACTTGTCTTCGCGATTTCCATCTCAGATGTATTGTGTGTGTGTTGCCGAATGAATGGATGAATGGATGAATGGATGTTATATCTGGTTGTTGATTTTTATGCTCGATCCTTGCCTTTGCCTTGTTTACTGCCTTTGATGCACCCATGAGTAGGACAAAAATTTTGTGTAATCGTTAATCCTGATCTCGTTTTTGCTTATCTTTTGATTGAGCTGTTGTGGCCGCTGCATCTTGCATGCTCAAAAATTACGGAGTGATTAGACAATCGAATGTCTGACTCAACGAACGCCGCGCGAGGACGCGTGTAAACGCGACTTGATCTACGCAATTACACGTGCCCCTGAGCGTCGATTCGTCAATTCCCAAAAGGACCATCGATTGCAGAGGTACTGCCTGATTGGATACGTCCATCCGGGGTCTGCGACGAAGCAGTCATCCTGTGCGAACACGCGTAAGCGCGACTTGATTCGCGCAGCCTACACGTGCTCTCACGTGGTGATCGCAATCGGCACAGACCTGCCCTTAGGCATCCCGCAACTCTGCGATGACATAATGACACACTTAGAGAGCTCGGAGTCGTTGTTGTACGACCTGGACTATTTCACCCCTTGGATAGAGGAAAGCCTCCGACAGAGATACCCTTGCCTAACAGAGAATCGAATGTGTTCTAGGGAGTTTCACTGCGCCACCATTAGCGACCCCCGGTGCTCTGATTTCCCCACTCAGGACCACACCCACTACTTCACCCACCCCGGATTTGTCGTTATCTCCACCAGTTTCCCTCCCTTCCATCTTCTTCTTTCGTATCACCAACTCAGCGTCGTCCCGTGGAAGGCCATAGCCCCATACTGGCCCAGCACACCCTGCGGAAATTGCCGACGACGCGGCGACCAGAGGACCCCGGAATTCCGGAGGCCTAACCCGAACGCGCGACGACCAGCGCCACGTGGCAACTTCTGACGGCCTGACTCATCGGAACCCCACCCACCCCGGAGGGACCTTCCCGCAAACCGCCGTCCTCGGAACCAATGGCTCGCCCGACCTTGAATGACCCGCGCATGCCATCTGCCTTATGACCAGAGGCGGTCCGCCCTCTCCGCCAAATTGCACTCGTGCCCCCGAAAAACTCTGCCACAGGAGATCTCAGTTATGACCTGGGACTCCACCCCCACTTTCCCAAATATCCTTGGCGCACCCCTTTTCGCACTTTTAGGCCCACATCCTACTCCGATCAGGAAGTCGCGCTGGGCGCGAGGTTGGGCGTCATAGTACCCCCAACCCTTCCCGTTGGACAATGCGGGGGCCAACTTGCCCGTAATCGCCCACTCTAAATCCCACTTCACCTCCTCCCGGCCTCCCCAAGCTTTCCAATGATAGCCCCACTATTTCCAGATACGGTCTGAAAGGGGGCAAGTGCCCCATAGATGTGTGGACCCCTCCGGAGCTCGATGGCATCTCACACAGCCTATGTCAACCTCCATGCCTCTGGTAAACAGAGAGACTGCATCTAGTGGAGCCGAGTGGACAGTCAACCATGGTATTGATGAACATTTCGTGCTCGGGGGTCTTCTGCGGAGTTTCCACATTTCTTCATAATATTTAATGGACAGAGCCGATCCCATGATGGCATATGGGTGCGCCTCCTGTATTTTTTCAGTTGAGCTCCCTTTTAGTCTCCGCTGTGACGTATGTGACGCTCTAACCTCACGCTCTGTGTTGTCTTCCGTTCGGAGTGTTTAAATTGCGGAAGGGGCCCCAAAAAGACAGCAAGATGGGTGTGCCAAGGATTTTTGGAAAGTTGAGCGCGGGGACACGGACAGAACCGAAATCCCCTGTGCCGGTCCAACTTAGTAAGAAGGGGGAGGGTTCGTCACGGCACGGGTCTTGAGGGAGAAAAAGGCGCGCGCGGGACGCACGACGCGGGGAAGTTCAATCCAAAAAGTATCGCTGAACTTCCCATCGAGCCGCCTCTTTTCGTTTCGCATGAAAGGGGGCGGGCACATACTTGGTATCCCGTTTCTAGGTCAAGTCCCGACATCGCTCATTACACAACTCTGAATCTGATGTGGAAGGCCGTAACTGAGTGGCTCTTTCCTTATACTCATCTTCCTCTCGTACTCTGTGGTGAAAGCCCTTCGATTGGTAACGCTCGAAGCGGCAACAATCGCTGCACAGAGTGTTAGGCCAATGGGGCGCTACTGCCTACCACGGGATGACGATCAGCTCATTAAACGACAATAGCAACGAATACGGCGAAAAGTGTGTGTCCACAATAACAAAACCAGCACCGACAAATCCAGAGCATCGAGTTTCAGGACGGAAGTAGTATCTTTCGCCGATCTTGGCGACGGCTTCTCGTACATCCCACTCGCATACACGTGTCCTCGTCTCGTTATACGGGAAGGGGCGTGGTGGGGATACGGGAGGTCGACGCCCAGTTGGCTTGGGAAAATCGGTCCACATGGCAACAACGAGATCCTATCGAGCATGCAGTCCACGTGTCAATCACAATGGTTCCATGACCTAATTGGAGACAGGTTCGTCAGGCAATAACATCATCCAAGAATTCTCATTCATTTCTCACAGACATCCATCGAGGAAGGTGCGAAAATGGCAGCCACACAACACTCAGTTCTCCGTGTGCTCTGCACCCCTTCCCCGTGACTGATTAGGCGTTAGTCAAAACAATCATCTCATTCCTCATATGCAATAGATCAACAAACATCCATAATCATTCAGGTCACAGAGAGAGGGAGAAGGTAGGGAGGAAAAGACGCGGAGCAGACAAGATAGATGAAAATTACACAAAGATCCGATGAAAAAAGAGTTTTCAGCTTAACTGCGATCAAACTGAACTCACTCCAAGGAACGGATTCGAGACAAGGAGGCGCATTTGTCGTGAAGTTCCACTACGGCCCCGGACCATTCATCCATTTAACTCTGATTACTATCATGCATGCACTAACGATCCCGGTCGTCACGTGCCACTTTCCACCACTGCGATCGTCACCCCGCCAACTCAGTCTCGGCACGGCCTGCCTGGATCCCACAGTCCGTCGTGGCGATCAGGCGCACCGCTGGCCAGGCTACAGTCAGCTCGTCGGGACTTTTCGACTCCCACTCCACACATACCATCTATCCACTGCTTCCCGGAAGCTGGCAGACGAGTTGAGAGAGAGATTTGGCGGCTCGCTTGCGGAATTTATAGTTGCGGGAAGGGAGATAGGTACGAGGGAGGATGAAGGTTGAGTCACGGAAGGGTGAGAGAGGACTTGGGGATAATCGCCCGGCGAAAGCCATGTTGATCCTACTGAGTCCGATCGAAGTCAATCGGAGTCGTCGCGTAATAGGAATTTCTCCTTACACGGCGATCCTCGGTTGTTGGGCGGAGTGAGGAAAGGATTGACCGGGCTCTTGGGCGTAGGACTCAGAGTGGGAGGGAGAAGGGTGCGCAGGATAGCGTGAAATGGATCCAAGATTTAGATGATCAAGAAAGAGAAAAGGCGCGCGGAGAGAGAAAAAAAGAGAGAGAGAGGGAAAAACGGTTACGAAGGGAGCATCGAAGATGGCGAGGGGAGCAGAAAGGGGGAAGCTTGCTTGCATGGCGCCGATCACAAATGCAAAAAGAGGCACCAAAACAGTTACAGATTCCTAAGTCCTATGTTAATTCAAAAATTGAAATCACCATATCCTCGCGTAAAGTAGGCACGGGAAAAGGCAGTCCTATATCCATTCGTATTCCCACCAAATTCCCCGAGTTTTCGGACGTAGTCGAGAACATTCATGCAAAAAAAGGACACGTCGGGTTCCGTTTATTTCGGAATTTCTAACTGTCAGGCCGAATTCCTATCGCGCTTACTAAAGTGCGCGCAATTCCCATGCATTTCCCAAATTACGAAAACATAATTTCAAGAATCAACACGGGTCTCAGCAAGGCATCTTTAATCAAAAACAGAGAGGGGCTTTGTTGGGCCGAGCAAAATTCGAAAAGAAAAAGAGAGAGAAGGGCCCCGGAAGATAGCGTAGGCTCAGAAGTTGGTTCGTCACATATGTGACGCTCAGGGGGTTCCAAAATTATGCGATCTCCTGATTGCATGTATAAAAGCTGGTTTGCATGCCGGAGGAGGAAGAAAGGGGGCGAGAGGATGAATGAGGAACCCAACGTATCAGGAGGGAGATCATCTTCATTAGCGTAGATGATTGAGCCAGAGTTCATGTTGACGCAAACGTCAATTGGAATATCTTTGCGAGTCTGTTGGCTCGTTCTGCTAGTACCCCTCGTATCCAGTCTTGCCATGAGCAACCTTCTTATTCCAGGTGACACCATCATGGTCCACCGTGTCCTTCACTGGTGCGACTGCATCATTGGAAGTTCGCCCGACGGTAGTCGACAAGGAGATGGTTGTGGAGGGGCCGCGGCCATTCGGGTGGGAGCGGAGGGAAGTAATCCGCAGCTTCAACACCGAGGTCGACGAAGTGGACGATCCGGTGTGCGTGGGGGAATCGAAATTTGGGTCGGGACAGGGATAGGGTATAGTCGGGGTATAAAGAGGGGATGGTACGGAGGACATTATCCCGTAGAGACTCATAATCTTCCACAGCGGGAAAGGTTTCAGAGATAATACAATACAACTCCATATGGTTGTATTGTCTCCACACGATGCTGAAAAGGAGGATGTTGAGAGGGAAGGAGGGAGAACGATGGCGAAAGACTGTACATAGAAGTCATGTGGCGAAATGATGACAAAACAGTTGGTTAGTGAAGATACGGTAATTTAGGGGAAATTCAATGTGGGGGAGAGGGGAGAAAGAGAGGTAATCAAGGGGGCGGTAGAAAACAGGACAAGGACGGAACGTCCTGGCCGGGAGGAGGACGAGAACGAAGTGCGGAGGGGGCGGACGAGGGAGATGGTGAGCGGGAACGGCGGCGCCGAGGGGAGGTTGCTGCGCCATTGTGTCGACTGGTGGCGTCCGAGGGAAGTTCGGGATTCAAAGAGGATCCTCCCTGAATGGCAGGTACCGCTCGAGCTGGAGGAGTCTCCCGGGGTTCAGGTGTGGACGCCTCTTCTTCCTATTTCGAAGTCGATCGGGCTTCCGACTCTTCTTCCTCTGATAGCCCCGCGATGGCTATGCGACCTGGATCATCGTCCGACGGTACTTCCCCGTTCTCCTGATGAGCCTTCTAGAATTCGTCAAAGTCAAAGTTATTTGGCCCGAGCTCGTTAAGGTCCAGGAAGCACCAAGTCGTGGGGTCGTGATCGCTCAAGTACTGTCCAAAGACCTCCGTATAGTTCGTCCAGATTACAGTTGGCGTCAACTTCCTTTCCAAGGTCACGGGTTCAGCCTGGCTTGGATCGCTTGGATTGAAAGAGATGATGTCCGTCGGCAGATCGTCGATGATTTGAGATAGAAACGTGAGGAGTTCGTAGGCGACGGTTGCTCGGCCGCCCTTAGCAATTTCTCCGCACAGAAGTCCCACCAATGTGCCATTGGTTGCCGCCTCCTCTGGCCACACTTGTGCCAGCACCAGCGATATCTTGTTACAGTGTTCCAACTCCCGATTACTATAATATCTTGACCAGTGGCACTTCACCATGAGCATACACACACTGACCGTTGCGAATTCAGTCCACTTACGGATGTAGGCCGGGCTGAATGGAGAGATTGAAGGGGACGAATTTCCAGAGTGAGAAGGGGATCGGCCCAAGATGGCCAATTGGTTGGAAGGTCGGAGGGGAGAGAGAAGGTAGAGAAGCGATTCATCGACGTTCGGGGTAGGGATGAAGATGGGGAAGCGGGTGAGCCGGGCGATCAGTGGCGCTAGTTCGAAGAGAGAAGGTATCGATACACTCGGTCCCCACCACTTGTTGCCCTGGCCAAGCCAGTCGCTGCCGCCAATCAGCCACTAACGCCTGCCCCCACTCGTAAAGACTAGTCACCACTTCATCGCGCTGTTGCACGCCAATGGTACACAGATCGTCACTGAAAGCCACGATTACCGTTACGTCGCTATGAGTACGCCGTGAGAAGCGTTCAAACCCTGACGCTTCTGCCAAGATGACTGTTGAACCTTGATCGGTCGATATTGTTATCTCTACGGCGGCGCACCAGGCTCTGTGACTGAAGAGCTGCGCAAATCGGAGAAGGCCAGGACTGAGACGAGGGTGCGCGACTTGGTGAAACTGCAGTGAGGCTCGAGGTTGAAGAAGTTGGGGTGGAAGAGTCGGCTCAATGACAAAACTCATGGCGAAGGTGAAGGGGAGGTAGAGTCAGACGAAGGAAGGGAAACAAATTCTTCGTCTACGCTGGAGGAAGAAGAGGAAGAGGGATTAGGGTTCTCGGAAGGAGTGAGGGGACGAAGGTAGGAGGTGTGGCGGACAATGGGAAGAGAGCTATGGCTGGCGCTGGCCTCAGGTCCGATGCGCACAATGTTGGCTCCGTTTGGACAAAGTTCTACGATGCGAAAACAACCAGAGAATTTGAGAGCGAGTTTGTGGTCGCGTGCACATTTGCGTACCTGCACCAGGTCCCCTAGCTTATATTGGTGTTGTGGGCCTGCATTCTCGTTCCGGGCCTCGTAACTACGGACCTATCTACCGTGGGCCAGTTCGATCATTTTCTGTCTTTTTCGGGCTAGCTTAGGGATGGCCCTTTCCATTAAATTCACATACCGCTTGGCTTTGGCCTTAAGGGCCGCACGCGTGTCCCTGCCCCCTTTTTCGGCAATTTATGAGATACCCCGATTATCGACACATGGAATCTTGTTGGTCCGAAGCTGAAAGGGGGTGAATCCAGTGGACTCATGAGGGGTCGCTCGATGGATCTCGATGATTTGGTAGACAATCTCGGGCCAAGGACGCGTGTCATTAACCCCTAAATTCTTGCGGAGAGCAGTCTTAATCATTCGGTTCGCATTCTCGGCCAACCCGTTCGACTGGAACACGTGAGGAGCGGTGTGTCAGAGAGTAACGCCACGACGCATTAATAATTCCTCTACCTCAACTTTGAATTCAGACCCATTATCGGTTAGAATTTCTTCTGTATCTAGATGAGTATTGAGGAATCGGTCAATGTATGTAGCTATCTCTGAGGCCTTACGGGTCTTACAGGGGTAGACTTCGATATACTTCGAGAAATGGTCGATTAACACCAAGAGAATGAAATATTGACAATGGTTAGGGYCAGGTGGCACGTCAATATCTGTCGTGTCCATACTGACTCGCTGGAAARGGCGTTCTACCTCCGTCGGGACTATCGTGTTCGGTCTGCGAATGGGTGCACGGTCGGCCACACAGACTAGACAGTTAGCAACCACGTGCTTTACATCATCCCGGATATTAGACCAGAACCATCGATTTTGATCGATAGTTGCTTCAGTGACACGTATTGCGAAATGAGCAGCTTGTTCCTCGTGCGCCGATCTAGTCCAGTCATATCTCTGGAATGGGTGGGGAACCGTCAACCATAATCCCGATCCGTCTGTTTTACGCTTTTCCAAATGACCGTTGATCCATCGATAGTCTCGGGACCTCTGAGTGGCTCGACGCCTGTCGTGCTTAGTGAGATGGTCCAATGGTTGGCCAACTAATTTAGCTAATAATATTTTATCCATCCATACTTCCGCCCGTCGGTATTTTTCGTCGTATTCGGGGACGTCCATTTGAGGGGCCTCGAATCGAACCTCCGTAGGAAGTTTATCTGTTCTACACAGGGGGCATCTCCATTCCTTACTACTCGTTCTATATCGAACACACGCGCCATGTGCGAGATTAACACACGTGGCACATTCTACCCAGTCAATGAATCCAGACTCGAAGGGATAGCAGTCTACCCCATAAACTTGGGCGATACACGTGCAAAAATAACAGAATTTGTCTGGGAGATTGGCGAGAAAGTCTAAATGAGCGAGGGGAGCGGAATCGATAGGAGAGGCAGAAGAAGGTGGGGTTTCCATTGTTCCTAGAGAGAGAGAAAAGGAAGGGGAGAGAGAGAGACTGGATTGGGTGCACGTGTCCACTTAGCCCTTCGGCAGGATCTCCACTTGTCCGTACTGAGGCTCGTTCTTCGGCTCCGGGTCGTTCCACGGGATCACTTCCTCACTCCTGGGTACCTTGTCGGGGCGGTGCATTCGTGTCACCCCGTCCACGTTGCCATGTCTCTCGTGCTTTCGATGACGAATGTCAAAGTCCATACTCTGCAACATGGTAGCCCATCGCCCGATCATACCCGAGTAATCCTTGGACTTCTTCAATGCCAACAACGGTTCGTGATCGGTCACCAACGTGAACTTCCGACCATATAAGTATGCTCGGAAGTGACTGATCCCCCACAAGGCCGCGTAGCATTCCCCCTTTGGGGTAGAGTAGTTGCGCTTACAGGCAGGCACCGATTTGGACGCGTCTTCCACCACGTGTTTGAGGCCGTCCGGTCCCACCTGGGCCAAGATCTCTTAGATCGCCTCGGGCTGCCAATCGGTGATGAGGACAAAGTTCTTTTTCGGGTCCGGTCATGTAAGGACCGGAGTCGAAATCAAGGCCGCCTTGAGTTCTCGGAAAGCCCGATTGCATTGCGGGGTCCAAATCAACGGCTGATTTTTTTTCAGCAAATTCGTGAGTGGTCCCTCGATCGTTGCAAACACCTTGATGAACCTTCGATAGTACGATGCGAAACCCAAAAAGGCCCGTACTTGTGTCACGGACGTCGGTATTGGCGCGTCTTTCACGACTGCTACCTTCTGAGGCTCCGGCTGCAACCCTTGGTCCGTACCACGTGGTCGAGGAAGGAGATCTCAGTGAGGAAAAACCGACACTTCTCAACCGCCATCTTGAATCCAGCGTCCTTCCGTGCGTGCAAAGTCCATTCGATGTGTTGCATGTGCCCCTCGTAGGAACTTGAATATACAAGGATATCATCCATATAGACAATCACACAGGATGACAATCAACTCATTAAACGGCAATAGCAACGAATACGACGGAAAGTGTTTGTCCACAATAACAAAATTGGCACCGACAAATCCAGAGCATCGGGTTTCAGGAGGGAAGTAGTATCTTCCGCTGATCTTGGCGACGACTTCTCGTACGTCCCACTCGCATACACGTGCCCTCTTCTCGTTGTACGAGAAGGGGCGTGGCAGGGATACGAGAGGCCGGCGCCCAGTTGGCTTGGGACAATTGGTCCACATGGCAACAGCGAGATCCTATCTAGCATGCAGTCCACATGTCAATCACAATAGTTCCATGATCTAATCGGAGACAAGTTCGTCAGGCAATAACATCATCCAGGCATTCTCATTCATTTCTCACATACATTCATCAAGGAAGGTGCGAAAATGGAAGCCACACAACACTCAGTTCTCCGTGTGCTCTGCACCCCTGCCCCGTGACTGATTAGGCGTCAATCAAAACAATCATCTCATTCCTCATATGCAATAGATCAACAAACATCCATAATCGTTCAGGTCACAGAGAGAGGGAGAAGGTAGGGAGGAAAAGATGCGGAGCAGACAAGATAGATAAAAATTACACCAAGATCCGATGAAAAAGAAGTTTTCGGCTTAACTGCCATCAAACTGAACTCACTCCAAGAAACGGATTCGAGACAAGGAGGCGCATCCGTCGTGAAGTTCCACTATGACCCCGGGCCATTCATCCATTCAACTCTTATTACTATCCCCATGCACTGACGATCCCCATCGTCACGTGCCACTTTCCACCACTGCGATCGTCACCCCGCCAACTCAGTCTCAGCACGGCCTGCCCGGATCCCACAGTTCGTCATGGCGATCAGGCGCACCACCGGCTAGGCTACAGTCAACTCGTCATGACTTTTAAACTGACACTCCACACATACTATCTACCCACTGCTTCATGGAAGTTGGCAGATGAGTTGCGAGAGAGATTTGCGGGCGCGCTTGCGGAATTTATAGTTGCGGGAAGGGAGATAGGTACGTGGGAGGATGAAGATTGAGTCAGGGAAGGGTGAGAAAGGACTTAGGGATAATCGTCCGGCAAAAGCCATGTTGATCCTACTGAGTCCGATCGCAGCAAATCAGAGTCGTTGCGTAATAGGAATTTCTCCTTATAAGGCGCTTCTCCTTGGTTGGATAGAGTGAGGAGAGGATCGACCGGGCTCTTGGGCGTAGGACTCAAAGTGGGAGGAAGAAGGGTGCACAGGATAGCGTGAAACGGATCCAAGATTCAGATGATCAAGAAAGAAAAAAGGCGCACGGGGAGAGAGAGAGAGAGAGAGAGAGAGAGAGAGAGAGAGAGAGAGAGAGAGAGAGAGAGAGAGAGAGAGAGAGGGGAAAACGGTTACGAAGGGAGCGTCAAAGATGGCGAGGGGAGCAGAAAGGGGGAAGCTCGCTTGCATGGCGCCGATCACAAATGTAAAAAGAGGCACCAAAATAGTTACAGATTCCTAAGTCATATGTTATTTCAAAAATTGAAATCACCATATCCTCGCGTAAAGTAGGCGCGGGAAAATGCAGTCCTACATCCATTCGTATTCCCACCAAATTCCCTGAGTTTTCCGTGACGTAGTTAAGAACATTCATGCACAAAAAGAACACGTCGGGTTCCGTTTATTTCGAAAATTCTAACTGCCAGGTCGAATTCCTAGCGCGCTTACTAAAGCGCGCGCAATTCCCATGCATTTCCCAAATTACGAAAACAGAATTTCAAAAGCCAACACATGTCTCAACAAGGCATCTTTAATAAAAAACAGAGAGGGGCCTTGTTGGGCCGAAAAAAATTCGATAAGAAAAAGAGAGAGAAAGGGTCCGGAAGACGGCGCAGGCTAAGAAGCAGGTTCGTGACACGTACCAGCTTCTAAACCTGCGCCATCTTCCGGACCCCTTCTCTCTCTTTTTTCTTTTCGAATTTTGGTCAGGCCAACAAGGCCCCTCTCCATTTCCTTTTTTTAAGGTGCCTTGCTGAGACCCGTGTTTTCAGTCTCATTAATTCTTGAAATTATGTTTTCATAATTTGGGAAATGCATGGGAATTACGCGCGCTTAAGGGAGCGCGCTAGGAATTTGGCTCGACAGTTAGAAATTCTGAAATGAACGGAACCCGACGTGTTCTTTTTGTGTGTGAATAAGAGAGATAAAACAAGTCATGGATTCCAACAAGAAAAAGATGATGTGAGTTTTAGTATCATGGCGTCATCACCTCTCTCCCACCAGTCCTGATTCTACAGCTTCAGGACTAAAATCAACCCTTCCACTCATACGCCACTCAAGCTCTCGACAACGTCGTAGAAAACTCTGGGAATTTGGCGGGAATACAAATAGACGTAGGACTTTCCTTTCCCCGCGGCTACTTTACACGCGGATATGGTGATTTCAATTTTTGAATTAGCATAGGACGTAGAAATCTGTAACTGTTTTGGTGCCTCTTTTTGCATTCGTGATCGGCGCCATGCATGCGAGCTTCCCCCTTTTTGCTCCCCTCACCATCTTCGACACTCCTTTCGCGCCCATGCTCACTCTCACTCTGTAACCATTTTTCCCTCTCTCTCTCTCTCTCGCCCCGCGCGCCTTTTCTCTTTCTTGATCATTTAAATCTTGGATCCGTTTCACATTATCCTTCGCACCCTTCTTCCTCCCACTCTAAGTCCTACGCCCAAGAACCTGGTCGGTCCTCTCTACACCGCGTCAAGCCAAGGAGAAGCGCCGTGTAAGAGGAAACTCCTATTACACGACGACTTTGATTGACTACGCAGATAAGGAAAGAGCCAATCGATTAAGACCTTCCACGTCAGACTCAGAGTTGTGTAATGAGCGGTGTCGGGACTTGACCCAGAAACGGGATACCAAGTACGTGCCTGGCCCCTTTCATGCGAAACGAAAACGGATGGCTCAATGGGAAGTTCAACAATACTTTTTGGATTGAATTTCCCCACGCCGTGAGTACCGCGCGTGCCTTCTTCTCCCTCAAAACCGGTGCGGTGACGGACCCTCCCCCTTCTCACTAAGTCGGACCGACACAGGGGATTTCAGTTCTGTCCGTGTCCCTGCACTCATTTTTTTCCAAAAATCCTTGGCACACCCCCATCTTGTTGCTTTTCCGGGGCCCCTTCCTCAATTTTAAACACTCCGAACGGAAGGCAGCACAGGGCGTGAGGTTGGTATCGGAGCCGACACGTATCGGTTCTGACGATAGTAAGACGAGCTGGCGAGAGGAAAATCACTTAAACGATCTAACCGTCTTAGTCCTCCCGTCAGTCGACAAAGGTCCGCCGAAGCTCGACTAGAAATGCCCATGGCCGATGCTAATGGTGCACCTCCCCGGGTGATGGTAAGCATCCCCGCTACCTTCCCAATCTATTCCAACTATAGTCGTCCCGAGGCATGGCTCGAAGTCGTGCAAGCTCAGGGGTATGGTGACGAGGATCTTCCTCGCATCATTACCCTGCTACTTCGAAACACTGCTCACGATTGGTTTAGAAGGCATAGATGGGTAGATTGGGATACGTTCAAGAGGGCGTTCCTAGCAAGGTTCGATGAAGTCAACGAATATGCTGCGTGGTTCGTACTAAAAACCCGGCCGCAGGAACCCCGAGAGCTGCTACCCGACGTTGTGGATCGGTTTTAAACTGCATTAGATAAGTCAGGACGGGAAGAAAACGCTGCTCGAGATTTGTTCATCGATCATCTCAGCAATCCAGTGATGAAAGCGAAGCTGCAGAAAAAGGTTCCTCCGAAGACGAACCAGCCACCCGTTATCATAACTAAAGCACTTGAACTGGATCTGTTGGACACGCGCAAGTACATCGGTCAGGGGGATGAAGACATCTCGGACACGATCCAAGATGTGGCCGCTAAGCGACGTTCGTGGCTCAGAGCGGTGGGACGATTTTACCCTCGCCCTGATCACGACTATCAGGATGGACCCCACCCGGATCTCTCTCCCTATCATCCCTTACCTCCCTTGAAGCCTCCTCTTTCTCCAAAGTTGGCACCCGTGAATACCGTTATGCCCCAAGAAGCTGCATCAGTGCCTATTACTAACATGCATCTGGCCTAGATGATTCATACCGCTACGACTAAACAGTCAGATGGATCGGTTGGAACAGATCATGACGAAACTAATAAAAGTTAATTATAATCCTTCCCGCCCCGTTCCTGCTTCGTACCCTATGCTGACCGCTCCTCCTGTATCTGGACCAGCGCCCCCTGCTCCCCCTCATGCGGTCAATCCAGTAGGGAGGATTGAATGTTACAACTGTAAACAACCTGGACACTTTGCACGTGAATGCCCCCAACCAAAGCGTAACCAACCCCCGCCGGCAGCCATGCCTGTGGCCTTGAATCAAGGTCGGGTGGCCGAATTGTTGGAGGCAACAAAGGATAGAGAGTCCTCCTCCTTCTCTACCGAACAGCCATCTTCGACCGACCCCATCGCGTCCACTTCGGGATCATCTTCCGCAGCAGCCGATGCCGTTAATCCTACAGAGTATATTCATTTGGCAGGGCTGATCGGAGCAATCCGACCTAGCAAAGATGAGCTTGAATGGGTCGAGCGAGGATGTGAACCTGGACCACAGTCTCCAACGGGAGAAATCGATGTCCTACAGACGCTCAAGCAGTTGGATATACGAGTTCCTGTCCCAGTAGGACACTTGCTAACCATATCAGAGGCAGCAAACGATAAACTTCTGCAGCAATGTCAGAAGAATAAAAAACGCTTCACGTATCAACACGTTCAGCATATGCGAAAGAAGAAGAAGGATGACGAGGCTGAGGCAATCTCTCCCCCTGCGGCCGAAACTGATGCACCTGAAACCGCGCGGGTCGCTGCTATCCCTTACGCGGAAAAATATCACTTTGTAAGTGTTCGATTGGTTCTATGGAAAAGCGCCGAGTGTGATTGCTAAGTCCGGGGTAAACCGTTCGATGCTCTTATCAATACCAGATCATCGGTCGTAGCCATATCCCTAGACACTGTTAGAAAAACGGGCCGACTAAACTCGATCCTTCCACTACCTGGGAAGGACAACTACGTCTCGACCGATGAAGAAGCCATGAACATAGTAGGGATCATTGAAAATGTAGCTGTCAAGGTTGGTCGAGTGCACGTTCTGGTTAACTTGAATGCGCTAGTCATCGGTGCACACTCTTATTCGGTACTGTTAGGATTACCTTGGGCGATGGCTGTAGGTGCGCGAATACACTTCCACTCCAAATAACTTGCCCTCATGCACACTGGAGGAAAACCTCAAACGATTTTGTTACGGGTTTCCACTCGATCGCCGAGAAAGAATCCCAGCACTGTCCGGATAGGAATGGTCCAAATCCTGAGCCCGGAAGAATCTCCCCCAAACAATGACGAGGAGCAAAACCTCGCTGGTGATGGCGAATACGACGAGTGCGATTATGAGGAAGAAATGAACTACATGCCTAGCGAAAGAGGATGAGAACAATTAGTTGAAATGTCCGGTCACGAAACTAAAGAGGAATTTCAAATGATCCCAACAACCACACGAACATTTGATTTGAGTTCAGGAAGCAGCGAAGCTAGCCATACTCTATCGACATCTCCACCCGCATCAACAGAAACACGGATTCCCGCCACGTCGTTTCTGGGGGAACCGATTTTGCAGATTTCGGATGTGGCTGATTTCTTGGAACCCCCTCGCACCTTGTACGAGGGCGCACTTTCACTCCGAGATAGGTATCAACAGATGAATCAGTATCTGGTTCTTTCTGGCTCTCCACCCAGATCGTTTCTCACGCAAGATGCTATGATCGCCCTAAGTAGGCAGGAGGCCGAAGCCCCGATCAATGATGTTTCAGATCTCATGCAAGAGATGGCCGAGTTAATAGGATTGGAAGTAGTATAAAGCATCGTTGACTCTGAAACCGATGCCGAAATTAAGGAAACTGAAATAATTAGTCCAGCCGAGTCACAAATGATGGTCACCGTTTTCTCGATCCGAACCAGTAGCTCCATGTTCTCCAGCTGCCCAGCGTGGACGACAGACGATCTCGGAGGACGGATTGGATTGATACGCCACTTGACATCTTTGATCGCCATGTGATCAAAGTACCCAGTCATGTCCCCTGAGAAATCCGAAAATCCTTGATTGATGTCTTGCATGGTATGCTGAGGTACAGAGTGTGCATGATAACGATATTGGATTATCCAGTGTGATTAAGCATGCGATCCTTACGGGGAATCATCCACCGATTAGCTACACTCCCTAATGATATTCGCCGACCCAAAGACAGGCCGCATTCCAGAGGATAAAGGAGTTTGAAGCTAATGGATAGATCGAACCCGCCATCGGACCATGGTCGTTTCCGGTGGTGATTGTGCCAAAAAAGGCAAGAGGAATTTGCATATGCATCGATTACCGAAAGTTGAATGACGTCACGATTAAGGATGTTTATCCCCTTCCCCGGATCGATGAGTTGTTGGATGCTATTGGTAGTGCTCGATTTTTCAGCAAGTTTGATGTTTGTCATGGATTCCACAATCTTCTCGTTCGAAAAGAGGATCGCCCGAAAACGACTTTCATTCTTTTTAAAGGGACTTGGCAATGGATTCGATGCCCGATGGGGATTTGCAACGCCCCGGCCACGTTTCAGCGCGCGATGAACATGGCTTTCCAGAACTTCGTGAGAAAAACACGGCTGGTGCAGAGCATAATCAATTATTATGTGATTGTCTATATGAATGATATCCTTGTGTATTCGATCTCCTACGAAGGGCACGTGTAGCATATCGAATGAACCTTGCACGCACTAAAGGACGCTGGATTCAAGGTGACAGTTAAAAAGTGTCAGTTTTTTCTCACCGAGATCTCCTTCCTCAACCACGTGGTTACGGTACAAGGGTTGCAGCCGAAGCCTCAGAAGGTAGCAGCTGTGAAAAACGTGCCAGTACCGACGTCCGTGATACATGTACGCGCCTTTTTGGGGTTGGCATCGTACTATCGAAGGTTTATCAAAGGGTTCACAGCGATCGTGGGACCACTCACGAATTTGCTAAAAAAAAATCAGTCGTTGATCTGGACCCCGCAGTGCGATCAGGCTTTCCGAAAACTCAAGGCGACCTTGATTTCGGCTCCGGTCCTTATAGGACCGGACCCGGAAAAAACCTTTGTTCTCATCACCGACTGGCAGCCCGAGGCAATCTCAGCGATCTTGGCCCAGGTGGGACCTGACTGCCCCGAACACGCGGTGGAACACGCGTCCAAATCGGTGCCTTCTTGTAAGCGCAACTACTTTGCCTCGACGGGGAATGCTACGCGACCTTGTGCAGAATCAGTCACTTTCTAGCGTACTTATATGGCCGGAAGTTCACGTTGGTAACCGATCACGAACTGTTGTTGGCATTGAAGAAGTCCAAGGATTACTCGGGTATGATCGGACGATGGGCTACTCCATTGCAGAGCATTGATTTTTACATTCGTCATCGAAAGCACGAGAGACATGGCAGCGCGGACTGACTGACACGACTGCATCGCCCCGACAAGGTACCCAGGGGTGAGGAGGTGATCCCGTGGCACGACCCAGAGCCGAAGAACGAGCCTCGGTACGGACAATTGAAGATCCTTCTGAAGGGCTGAGTGTACATGTGCATCCAATCTCATCCCCCTATCTCCTTCTTCTCTCTCTCTCTCTCTCTCTCTCTCTCTCTCTCTCTCTCTTTCTCTCTCTCTCTCGGAACAATGGCAACCCCGTCTTCTTCTGCCTCTCAGTCCAACCCCACCGATTCCATTCCCCTTGCTCATTCGGACTTTTCGCCAATCTCCCAGACAAATTCTTCTATTCTTGCACGTGTATTGCTGGGGTTTATAGGGTAGATTGCTATCCCTTCGAGTCTGGGTTCACTGACTGGGTAGAATGCGCCACTTGTGTCAATCGCGCGCATGGCGCATGTGTTCGATACCGAACGAGCAATAAGGAATGGAGGTGCCCCCTGGGTAGAACGGACAAACTTCCTACGAAGGTTCGATTCGAGGCCGCCCGAACTGACGACCTTGAACACGATGAAAAATACTGACGGGCGGAAGTATGGACGGACAAAATATTATTAGCTAAATTAGTTGGTCAACCATTGGACCATCTCACTAAGCACGATAGGCGTTGAGCCACCGAAAGGTCCCGAGATTATCAATGGATCAACGGTCATTTGGAAAAACGTAAAACAGATGGATCGGGATTGTGGCCGATGGTTCCCCACCCATTCCAGAGGTATGACTGAACCAGATCGGCGCACGAGGAACAGGTCGCTCATTTCGCAATACGTATCACTGAAGCAACCATCGATCAAAATCGATGGTTCTGGTCTAATATCCGGGATGATGTAAAGCACGTGGTTGCTAACTGTCTAGTCTGTGTGGCCGACCGTGCACCCATTCGCAGACCGAACACGATAGTCCCGACGGAGGTAGAACGCCYTTTCCAGCGAGTCAGTATGGACACGACAGATATTGACGTGCCACCTGRCCCYAACCATTGTCAATATTTCATTCTCTTGGTGTTAATCGACCATTTCTCGAAGTATATCGAAGTCTACCCCTGTAAGACCCGTAAGGCCTCAGAGATAGCTACATACATTGACCGATTCCTCAATACTCATCTAGATACAGAAGAAATKCTAACCGATAATGGGTCTGAATTCAAAGTCGAGGTAGAGGAATTACTGATGCGTCGTGGCGTTACTCTCCGACACACCGCTCCCCATGTCCCCCAGTCGAGCGGGTCGGCTGAAAATGCGAACCGCATGATCAAGACTTCTCTCCGCAAGAACTTAGTGGCCAACGATACGCGTCCTTCGCCCGAGATCGTCTATCAAATCATCGGGATCCATGGAGCGACCCCTCATGAGTCCACTGGATTCACCCCCTTTCAGCTTCGGACCAATAGCATTCCATGTGTCGATAATAGGGGTATCTCGAAAATTGTCGAAATAAGGGGCAGGGACACGCGTGCGGCCCTTAAAGCCAAGGCTAAGCGGTATGCGGATTTAATGGAAAGGGTCATCCCTAAGCTGGCCCCGAAAAGACAGAAAATGACCGAACTGGCCCACGGTAGATAGGTCCGTAGTTACGAGGCCCGGAACGAGAATGCAGGCCCACAACACCAATATAAGCTAGGGGACCTGGTGCAGGTACGCAAATGTGCACACGACCACAAACTCGCTCTCAAATTCTCTGGTTGTTTTCGCATCGTAGAACTTTATCCAAACGGAGCCAACATTGTGCGCATCGGACCTGAGGCCAGCGCCAGCCATAGCTCTCTTCCCATTGTCCGCCATACCTCTTACCTTCGTCCCCTCCCTCCTTCTGAAAACCCCATTTCGTCCTTCTCTTCCTGCCCCAGCGCAGACGAAGAACTTGCTTCCCTTCTTTCGTCTGGCTCTATCTCCCCTTCGCCTTCGCCATGAGTTTTGTCATTGAGCCGGTTTTTCATCCCCAATTTCTTAAACCTCAAGCCTCGAATCGGGAGTTGGAACACTGTAACGAGATATCGCTGGTGCTAGCGCAACTGTGGCCAGAAGAGATAGCAACCGATGGTACGTTGGTGGGATTTTTGTGTGGCGAAATCGCTAAGGGTGGCCGAGCAACCGTCGCCTATGAACTCCTCACGTTTTTGTCTCAACTCGTCGACGATCTGCCGACGGACATCATCTCTTTCAATCTGAGCGATCTAGGCCAGGCTGAACCCGTGACTTTGGAGAGGAAGTTGACGCCAACTGTAATCTGGGCGAACTGCACGGAGGACTTTTGTCAGTACTTGAGCGATCACGACCCCACGGCTTGGTGCTTTCTGGACCTTAACGACCTCGCGCCGGATAACTCCGACTTTGACGAGTTCTGGAAGGCTCATCAGGAAAGCAGGGAAATACCGTCGGACGATGATCCAGGTCGCATAGCCATCGCGGGGCTGTCAGACGAAGAAGAGTCGGAAGCCCGGTCGACGTCGAAGGAAGAAGAAGAGGCGTCCGCACCTGAGCCCCGGGAAACTCCTCCAGCTCGAGCGTCACCTGCCATTCAGGGAGGATCCGCTCTGAATCCCGAAGTTCCCTCGGACGTTGTCAGTCGACACGACGGCGCAGCAACCTCCCGCCGACGCCGCCGCTCCCGCTACTGTTCACCATCTCCCTTATCCGCCCCCTCCGCACTTCGTTTCCATCCTCCTCCCGGCCCGGACGTTCCGTCTTCGTCCTGTCTTCCGCCGCCCCCTTGGTTACCTTTCTTTCTCCCCTTTCCCCCACATTGAATTCCCTCTAAATTATCGTATCTTCGGAGACAAGGTTAACGGGGGCCCTATAACACAAAAAGAAAAACAAGAAAAAAAGCAAAAAATCAGCACAATATGATAGTTTCAGTGTAATTCGGTGCAAAATTCGTCGAAAATAACACCTCTGGTTAACCACGTGTGTCAATATCCTCATTTTCAGTGTCGCTTGGAGACAATACAACCATATGGAGTTGTATTGTATTGTCTCTGGGACCTTTCCCGCTATGTAAGATTATGAGTCCCTGCTGGACAATGTCCGTACCGTCCCCTCTTTGTATCCTGACTACCTTCTATCCCTGTCCCAACCCAATCATTGATTCCCTCGAGTGCACCGGATCGTCCACTTCGTCGACCTCAGTGACAAAGCTGCGGATTACTTCCCTCCGCTCCCACCCGAATGGCCGCGACCCCTCCACCCCCCTCTCCTTGTCGACTACCGCCGGGCGAACTTCCAGTGATGCAACCGAACCGGTGAAGATACGGCGGACCATGATGGCGTCACCTGGACGACCTCCGTCAATCAAGAACCAGGGAGTTGCATATGACAAGGCTAGATATATGGGGTTCTAGCAGTACGAGCTAGCAGACTCGCGAAGATATTGCAATTGACAATGGCGTCAACATGAACTCTGGCTCAATCATCGGCGCTGATGTGAATGGTCTCTCCACTGATACGCTGGGTTCCTCCTTCATCCTCGCGCCCCCTTCTTCCTCCTCTGCCATGTAAACTAGCTTTTTTGCATGCAATCAGGAGATCGCATAATTTTGGAACCCCCTGAGCGTCACATATGTGACGTACCAGCTTCTGAACCTGCGCCATCTTCCGAACCCCTTCTCTCTCTTTTTATTTTTGAATTTTTCTCAGGCCAACAAGGCCCCTCTCCATTTCCTTTTTTTTAAGGTGCCTTGATGAGACGTGTGTTTTCAGTCTCATTGATTCTTGAAATTCCGTTTTCATAATTTGGGAAATGCATGAGAATTACGTGCGCTTTAGCAAGCGCGCTAGGAATTGGGCTCGACAATTAAAAATCCTGAAATGAATGGAACCCGACGTGTCCGTTTTGTGTGTGAATGTTCTTGACCACGTCGTAGAAAACTCTGGGAATTTGCGGGAATACGAATAGATGTAGGACTTTTTTTTTCCCGCGCCTACTTTACACGCGAATATGGTGATTTCAATTTTTGAATTAGCATAGGACATAGAAATCTGTAACTGTTTGATGCCTCTTTTTGCATTCGTAATCGACGCCATGCATGTGAGCTTCCCCCTTTTTGCTTCCCTCGTCATCTTCGACGCTCCTTTCACGCCCATGCTCACTCTCACTCTGTAACCGTTTTCCCCTCTCTCTCTCTCTCTCGCCCCGCACGCCTTTTCAATTTCTTGATCATCTAAATCTTGGATTCGTTTCACGCTATCCTGCGCACCCTTCTTCCTCCCACTCCAAGTCCTACGCCCAAGAACCCGGTCGGTCCTCTCTTCACCCCGTCTAGCCAAGGAGAAGCGCCGTGTAAGAGGAAACTCCTATTACGCGACGACTCTGATTGGCTACGATCGGACTCAGAAGGATCAACATGGCTTTCGTCGGACAATTATCCCCAAGTCCTCCCTCACCCTTCTCTACCCCAATCTTCATCCTCCCTCGTATCTGCCTCCCTTCCCGCAACTATAAATTCTGCAAGCGCGCCCGCAAATCTCTCTCTCAACTCGTCTCCCAACTTTCGGGAAGCGGTGGCTAGATGGTACGTGTGGAGTGTGAGTCGAAAAGTCCCGACGGGCTGACTGTAGTCTGGTCGGCTGTGCGCCTAATCGCTACGACGGACTGTGGGATCCGGGCAAGCCGTGCAGAGCCTAAGTCGGCGGGGTGACGATCACAGTGGCGGAAGGTGGCGCGTGACGGTCGGGATCGTCAGTGCATGTACGGGGATAGTGAGGAGAGTTGAATGGATGAATGGCCCGGGGCCATAGTGAAACTTCACGGCGGATGCGCCTCCTTGTCTCGAATCTATTCTTTGGTGTGAGTTCAGTTCAACGACAGTTAAGTCGAAGACCCTTTTTCATCATCGGATCTTTGTGTAATCTTCATCTATCTTGTCGTTCTCGTCTGCTCTGCGTCTTCTTCCCCCCTATCTACTCTCTCTATGACATAAACGGTTATGAACGCTTGTTGATCTCTCGCACACAAGGAATGAGATGATTGTTTAGCTGGCGCTAAATTAGCCATGGGAATAATGGGGCAGGGGTGCAGCGCACACGGAAAACTGAGTGATGTGTGACTGCCATTTTCGCACCTTCTTTGATGAATGTCTATGAGGATGAATATGAATGCTTGGATGATGAGATGATTGCCTGATGGACTTGTTCCCGATCAAACCATAGGATCGTTGTGATTAACATGTGGAACGCATGCTAGATAGGATCTCACTATTGTCGTGTGGACCGATTGTCCCAAGCCGACTGGGCACCGGCCTCCCGCATGTGGACCGATTGTCCCAAGCCGACTGGGCACCGGCCTCCCGCATCCCCGCCACGCCCCTTCCCGTACAACGAGAAGAGGACACGTGTATGCGAGTGGGACGTACGGGAAGCCGTCGCCAAGATCGGCGAGAGATACTACTTCCCTTCTGAAACTCGATGCTCTGGATTTGTCGGTGCTGGTTTTGTTACTGTGGAAACACACTTTCCGCCTTATTCGTTACTATTGCTGTTCAATGAGTTAATCGTCATCCCGTGGTCGGCAGTGGCGCCCCATTGGCCTAACACTCTTTGCAGCAATTGTCGCCGCTTCGAGCGTTACCAATCGAAGGGTTTTCATTACCGAGTACGAGGTGAAGATGAGCATAAGGAAAGAGCCACTCGGTTAAGGCCTTCCACGTCAGACGGAGAGTTGTGTAATGAGCGGTGTCAGGACTTGACCCGGAAACGAGATACCAAGTACGTGCCCACCCCCTTTCACACGAAACGAAAAGCGACGGTTCGATGGGAAGTTTAGCGATACTTTTTGGATTGATTTTCCTCGCGCAGTGAGCCCCGCGTGCACCTTTTTCTCCCTGAAAACCCACGCGGTGACGGACCCTCCCCCTTCTTACTAAGTCGGACTGACAGAGGGAATTTCAGTTTTATCCGTGTCCCCGCACTCAATTTTTTTCAAAAATCCTTGGCACACCCCCATCTTGTTGCCTTTCCGGGGCCCCGTCCACAATGTTAAACACTCCGAACGGAAGGCAGCACAGGGCGTGATGTTGAGCGTCACACTGCATCGTCATTCCCAATCCATCCCAATCCAGAACTATACCTGTATAGTTCTGATTTACCTCTCATCTTCGTCCAACCATATAGTTATGGATATAGCTTCATCTCACGGATCGACGTGATGTTCATATGTAGCACCGGATGTAATGCTCCACCTGCTGAAAACTGCATAGAAACTCTCACTTCCTCCAATAAGTAGGAGTTGTTCGCCTCTCGTTCCTCCTTGAAACTCAAGGTGCTGCCTTGGAGCCCTTCACTGGTTTGTCTCTCCCACACTTCCACTTTGTCTTGCCTGATTGATCTCAATACTTGTGCAACTCTACCAACGCTGAGGATCGGGCGGTACCATCGGCCTACTGCAGGTTGTTCCTTCAGTAGTTGTTTCCAGTCTTCGGGGATAGCCAGAATCAGCTCATCCCGTCTTACCTCAATAAACCACAGTCTCCCCAATTTACCCCTGAGTTCTGAACCGCTCTTCCATTCCATCCGTTGGTCGTCCCATAGGTCCTCGATGCGGAGCACTCCTCTTTCGACCCATGCTCTTCCTAAGTTCCCCCGTCATGTAATTATAAAAGTTGATCCATTTGTTTTCCTTATCCTCTGGTTCTCAAAGAGAGGCTGCCTTAATACT
>BFEA01000039.1:1114569-1124572 GCA_003427395.1 Chara braunii
GCCAGAACTGGCAAGAACTCATGAGAGTTTACGGATCTAAGTTGTTAATGTCATCTGGCCGTCATCCAGAGACCAACGGTCAGACAGAACAAATGAACAAGATCCTACAGCAAGTTCTGCGCATGTACATTAGACCAGATCAGATTAACTGGGATGAGATGTTGCCTAAAGTAGCTAGTGCATACAACAACAGCGTGCATCTATCCAGATCCTACAGTAAGTTCTGCGCATGTACATTAGACCAGATCAGATTAACTGGGATGAGATGTTGCCTAAAGTAGCTAGTGCATACAACAACAGCGTGCATCTATCGACCTGCCGCACTCCCAACGAGTTGCACAAGTCCTTTTTTTTGGGCGCTGAAGTCGCCATAGCCATTTGAGAGTGAATTCGTATCTGAAGCCATATCTCTGAGTTTTGAGTGGGCGCATGTCGCCAGTGTGCTGTGTTACTGTTTACATGTGTGAAAAGTGTGTTTGAAAACGAGTCTGATTGCACTAAAAGACACACACACAAAAAGAGAAAGAGAAAGAGAAAGAAAAAGAAAAAGAAAAAGAAAAAGAAAAAGAAAAAGAAAAAGAAAAAGAAAAACACATCATAAATTTGTAACATATGTCAACTCTCGCGGGCAAATGAAAATGGAAAAGCATTCCCCCTTCCCCCCCCCCCCCCCCCCCCAAGAAAAAAAAAGGGGGAGCATAAAGTGTTCTAGAAGAACTGATTAACGATATAACGACCCAAAAACAATGCACGTAAAGGCCATCCATTCGAAAAGAAGGGTGGATCGTGGAGGAAGGAAATAGCGTCTTTATGTCTGAAAGACTGAAAGGACAAAACTAGCCCCCAGTCAGAACACACCAGCAACCTGGGTCTCTAGCCCATTCAGGTGCAGGTCATCATCCACTTGGGCATCTGCAGATCCAAGTGCATTGAAGCTGGACTAGCTTTTGAATTTGCTGATCTCAGCAGGCAGTTGATAAAGTACTTTAACCCCCTGAAAGGGCATTTGTCCTTAACTGGAAGGGTGACAAGAGCACAGAAGCTGGGCTAGCACGAACACAGTCCGCATTTTGTCTGCATTTTGTCTGTATTTTCTGCTGCAGGGTCGACTCCACAGAGGAATGACCCCCCTAGTGTGTACTTCCAACTCTGTACCTGTGTTATCTAGTCGCGGCCTTCTCAGGTAGGTTCATTTCAAATTCCAATTGCTCTCCTTTCATCTTTAATCTACCTCAGGTTCATTTCACTTGCTCTCCTTTCACCGTTGATCTTTCCAGCAGGTGTTGCTCCCCACCAATAGATGACGCCTTCCCGAGGGAGCTAGAGGCGTCTGCTCAAACCAGCGCCCTTACCTCCCACACAAGCAGCTTTCCTCAAACACAAAAAAAAAAAAAAAAAAAAAAAAAGGGGGGGGCCGGGGGGGGGGTGGGGGTGGGGGGGGGGGGGGGGGGGGGGGGGGCGCCCCCCCCCCCCAAAAAAAAAAAAAAAAAAAAAAAAAAAAAAAAAAAAAAAAAAAAAAAAAAAATCTACCTCCATTTGGTGGTGGTGCAACCCCCTTACATCCTCACCTGTCTGCCTGCCACGGAATCCAACAGCTGAGGTGAAAAGATATCTACCGTCTTCACCTGAATAGAACGCCCGGTCATTATAGCCGTATCTGATACAATTTCGAGTCCATGCCCAGCCATAAAAAAAACTAGCCAGCATCAGCATGCACCCATCCACCCTCCCGGCCAGGTTCCTTCTTTCTGAGTGCCCACATAGCAACAGTGGGCCCTGGACTTTACCATTTGGTAAAAAGCTGACATGGATGGAAGGGGAACTCCAATGATTCGGGGGACCGTTTCCGGTCACCAGCGCCATCATCTGGAACTACTAGATCACTAACATGGTACCCTCACGCACGCGTGGGCCCACACAAGCACTTGAGCAACACACCCAAATGATGTGCAGACTTCCATCTCCCAACCAGCTCGTATCTCGTATTGCACGGAGACTTGGAGTTGCCGCGGACTTAAACCGCAAGTACACAGCCCCAGTCTTGCAGAAAGCTTTTGTTGCCACACACAAAACTTGGGAGGCGACGCACCGCCAGGGGCACCGTTAATTGGACGCTGGACCCGGTTTCCAGCAGGTGCCGCTCCCCACCAAAAGATGGAGCAGCCCGACAGATAAGCCCTCAATTCTGACTGTTCTCTTACCACTGCCAAGATAGAGGGATATCGCAAGGGCCTTCTTAAAAAAAATAAAAAAAATAAAATTAAAAAATTGGTGGCCACCGAAGTGATGCGGGTTTCATGCTGACACCCACGGGCCTATGTGTGGTGTACTGGTGAGTTTCACTGCTCCTCAGAGTGTGATCGTAACTTGGGAGGTCCCTCCGCGGCAGCATGGGGCTTCACCATGACTCGAAAGTTCAATTGCACATGCTTCACTAGTATCGTCCGGCGAATAGAACGGCCAGTCATTACAGCGCTATTTGGGCCAACTCTAAGTCTAGATACCTAGATACAGTGATACCGACACAGCTGTTCTTTTCGGGTGAAGGCGGTCGCAACTCGGACTCTCCTGTGGCCGATAGGAGTTCAGAGGTACAGTGAAGTTCCCAAAAAAAAAAAAGTTCCGGTCACCCGCGATACCTTTCTTGGCCTTTTGGCTAAGATCAAGTGTAGTATCTGTTCTGATCAATTAAATATCTGATCCAAAAAAAAAACAAAAAAAAAAACAAGTTCCAGTCAACCTTGGACTTCTCTCCTGGACTCGGCACCACACGCGATGCCCATAGCACACTGAGGCTTGGAGATCTCACTATGCACTGGAGATCCACTGAGGATAAGACTTCTCCCTATGCAATGGAGATCCACGGAGCCGAGGAGATTTTTTTTTTTCACGATGCACTGCGGTTGCACTGGGCCTCGGAGTTCAATCAACAATCTCCTCATGTACCTCTTCTTTTTTTTTTTTTTTTTTTTTTTTTTTTTTTTTTTTTCCTTGTTAACATCGCCTGGCCGTCCTACAGGGGGTGGTAAGGGCATCCTCCCGTAGCACTGGCCTGCCGATGGCTCCTGTCTATTGGTGGTGGTGGAGGGGGGGGGGGGGGGGCTACACCTGGTGGAAACTAGGTCCAGCGAATCTCCTCATGTGATACACGTCGTAGGGTGCTGGTTTTTGCAAATAAATAAACCCAAAGAACCCCCCTGGACACCTCTTAAACTACCAGTATCTTTCCTGGATCTTCATTCCGACTTGGCTGTTAATGTGCTGCGTCCTTCTCGGCTGGGCCTACTAGACCAAAACGGCTGGTGGCGCCCGGCGAAAAACACACACCCACACACAAAAAAAAAAAAAAAAAAACGCTCCCGTGTTGGTTCGTTTTCATTGGCACACAGCAGCAATCTGCATCAGGAAAAACAGGCTTGCAGGTACTGCTGGATTTTTTAACAACACTACACCACTAAATCCCCTATATATCATGGTCACTGGCGTATTCAATAGCGAAAATGTCTAGACTATTTTAGTATTTTTCTACTGCTGCATTCAGGTTGGTCACACTTCGGACATGTTCCGCTTCCCCTCTACCTGCTTGCTGAAGTTCAGAGTCTTCAGACAAATATGCTTCAGAGAAACTCAACTCTGTTCTTTTCCTTTCTAAGATTTGAACTCTACCATGTTCACCCGAATAGAACGCCCCCGGTCATTATGGCTGCATCTGGACTGAAAGTCACCTCAAATACGGCTATAATGACCGGGCGTTCTATTCGGGTGGAGACGGTAGTCCTTGGATCATTTCCTTCGTCCGCATACAGAGTGAGACAGATGGGAAAGAGGTTCAAAGAACAAAGAAAGGAGAAACTGCGTCAAGATGAAAGACTGCAAGCGGTTCCGAACGTACACGTCATTCTGCTACATGAGAATATTCGTCAAGTGGCCAGAATAGAATCCTCGTCTGCTTGGTGGCAAGTTCTACAACCTCCGTTCAGACTATGCATTCAGGCCACTTGAGGGGGGATTACCTAATGGCACTTCAGTGACTTCACTTGAAAATCCACAATGCATACGCCGGGGGAAACCGGCAATGCTAGTGCGGAGCACCTTTGGCCGGTTTCCCCCACCCCGCATCATCGCGATGAGGTGAGGGGCTGATACAAGCTTCGCTCTGGGACCACAGCTGTGGTGCCAACCTACCCCGTGGGCTGGGGACAGTTCCAGGTTCGGTTGGTGTTCCCCTGTACTATACATAAGAGCAGCGAGAGGATGAGATAGATTTTTTTTTTTTTTTTTTTTTGGAAGGACGAGATAGACTAGAAAAATTAGATAGATGTGGAATTAAAAAAAAAAAAAAAAAAAAAAAAAAAAAAAAAAAAAAAAAAAAAAAAAAAAAATCCACAATGAATTTCAGCAAAAAAAGAAGAGAAGACGAAAACCAGCAGTACCCTTGGCCAACCTTTTTCCGACCCTGGAAACGTCCTGCGCACCAAAAAATAAGGAAGCGGCACGGGCCTTATTTTGGCTCGCGCCGCCAGCCATTTTGCTCCGGTAGCCCAACTCCCGAAAAATTTGCGGTGTGTTAATGGCAGCGTCGGAGAAAAATGGCTGCGTGAGGTACTGGCGGTTTTTAAGTAAACAGCTCCAGATTCCATTGACAATGCTAAACTGACTCAGACAACAAGCCAGAATGCTACAGAAAGGACCTATACCACGGGCAGTGAGATCATCTGCACATACACACAGAGGTCGTCAGCACGCAACCAAAATTTCCAACCCTGTGAATGCACCAGTCGAAGACAGTCCAGGAACTTATCTTGCTTCCTGCCGGTTTGATGACGATTAACACAACAATATCAATTTATTAATATTAATAGAAGTCCCAAGCATTGCCACGATCTGAATCTCCAGCTGTACCAGAATACACCATGTTGTCGTCGCAGCGAGTGTGCGCTTTGAGCCTTTGACACAAAAGCGCTACCAAATCTCGGGCACCAAAGGTACCTCACCCGTACACACACCAGCCTTGTCCAGATGTACGCAAGGTAAGTAAGTATCATCCTCCTCCCATCAGCCTCCTGTCCTTTCTTTCTCCCTTCACGTGAAGAAAGTTGCAGTCGCATCATCATCTCCGGCACCAATGCTGCACACTTCTTCCTCTTACGGCAAGATTGGCGTGCTGCACACGTCTTCCTCTTATGGCGACATTGCCAGTGAGGTAAACAGGACACTGCTCCAGAAAAAGCCTCCAATACCAAAGTTGTAATGAACCCAAACTCGAGAGAGGCCGACAATATATGCGTCATGCATGTAGAGTCAGTCACACACACACGCAAAGGGATCTCAGAGTGCACTGACAAGCATGCAGAAATTTGACAAAGGCAGAGAAGTCTTTTGTGACATCCGTTAAAAATTGGAACGATACCGAGAAAGAAGATTTGAATGGCCCCCCTGCGCACGGATGACATGCACAAATCGAGAGATGGTCCAACGCTAGAGAAGAGGTGGAGAGGAGAACGAAGTTTGAATGATGAAGAATGAATACACATGCGCGGCTTGTTGAACCCCCTTTCAGCTTAGGGGCCAATTCCACTCAACTTGGCAAGCTCGGCAATCTATCCCACTACTGTCGCACCAATGAGGCCTCTCTGCAGTCGTCACCTTCCACAGGCACGCCCCCATCCTAACACAGCACAAAGCTCAGCCATGGAGGTTGGCACTCAATGCCACTCATCACCATTGATCTTCAGAAGCAGGACTGTGTCTAATCATCACTGGCTGCACCAGGCAGGTCCGATAAGCCCCTCTCACGCTCTCTTGTGACGCCCAAACCTCATGCCCGGCGCGACTTCCTGATCGGAGTGGGATGTGGGCCTGGAAGTGTGAAAAGGGGTGTGCCAAGGATTTTTGGGAAATTGGGGGGGTGGAGTCCCAGGTCAGAACTGAGATCTCCTGTGGCAAGGTTTTAGGTGCATAGGTGCAATGAGGCTAAGGGACGGGTTACTGTCGGTCTGATGGCGGCTGATGTCGTGCAGCATAAGTCAGATGTCATGCGCGGTGCGTTGTCCGATCCGCCCGTTCCAGTGACGGTGTTTCGGGAGAGGTCCGTTCGCGATGGTTGCGATTTCTACGGGTCGGACCTCTGGGGGCGGACACGTGGCGGTTGACGTCGCGTGTTATGGTTAGGCTTCGTACTTCCAGAGGCTCGGCGGTTGCCGCGCCGTCTGCAATTTCTGCACGGCGTGTGGGGCCAATACGGCGCTATGGAATTCCACGGTACCACCGTGAGTTGGTGGTATGGGAGGAGGAGATGGAAGGGAGGGAAATTGGTGGCGATAACGACGAAGCCGGGGGATATGAAATATTGCGTGTTATAAGTGGTCGGGTAGTCGGGGCCCCTCGGGTCGCTGGTTATGGCGCAGTGGAAGTCCCTAGCACACAGTCGGTCGTTCTCGGTTAGACAGGGGAGTTCCGGATTTCTCAAATTCCCCCGCAGCCTGAGCTGTTCTTCCCAGTATTCTCGGTACTCCGGATCCCGCGACATCTTGTCATTTCGGCAAGAACGCTGTCATAGCCCGCATGTAGGCTTGCAGACACGCGCATAGGCCCCGTCCCTTTCGGCCGGGTTTACACGCGTGTGCACAAACTCTCGCAAAAGGAAAAGTCCGCAACCATTTCGATATCGAAGGTGCCAAGTCCGTCAGTGATCGCGAATCGACCGCGTGTGGACATGTGTAGGTCGCACTTATTAGTGCGCACACGAGGTGTTCGATCGCACACATGTCCGTCGCCCGACTCTCATGCAAGAGGGTTTAAGTCCTATATGCAAAAATCGCCATGGGGCGGAGACAATCACCCAACAATCCAATCATTCAGTGATCCCGCAAACAATCATTTCCGATCATGCAAAATGACATCGCACACATCAGACACCACAACCACATCAACTCTTATCGTGCCGACAGCAGATCAAAGTGACAAGCAACGAAGATGATTAGGCAAAAACGACAAGCATATCATTCCATCAGAACTCGTCCATCCGATATACACAAAAGAGGAAGGATCGCGACTGAGTAGGACACCCTACAAGGGCCAACGCCGAGACAAAGATGCCGAAGGAAAATAAGGGCGAATTGCCCGAGCTGAAATCAAAACTTACAAGGAGGATGCCCGCCGCGACTGCGGCGGGGACTAAGAGCAGGGGAACACACACACAAAAAAAAAGCTACGGTCCCATGGAAATCAACTCTCTGAGTACGGTCACCATGGCCACGCCCACGGCAGACCAACTCTTCGCCCACCGCTCCCTCTGCGGTGCCTCCCTGCTGCTCCCCTCCCCTCCCCCCCCTTCTTCTCATCCCGTTCCTCCTCCTCCCGCTGGTCCCTCTCTTGCTCCTCGCGTTGCCCCTCCCCCCGTCCACTGCCCTGGTCCTCACCCTTCCATCCCCCCCCCCTCCCGCTCATCCCGCTCGTCCCCACCGCCTTTGTCGGACACGGAAAAGCAACACGTGTGCCGCAGGTGCTGTGCGTGAACTCGCAGCTGTGCGACGTCCCCCTCGATTTGCGAATGTGACCCTTGCGCAGGAGGCATGCTAAACGAACTTCCCCGATGGAGGGCCTGCAAAACGACAAAAAAAAGGCAAAACGCCTGCAAAGCGACAAAAAAAAGGCAAAACGCTTGGTACTCTCCACGTGCGCAAAAGACAAAAAAGATGGCAATGTATTTCTCCGTGTTCTAGCAGTGGATTCAGTCTCATTTGCACATTTGGAGAGCAGTGCAGCGAGGCCCTCAGGCCAAAACGAAAACAACGGGCCCGCAAAACGACAGAAAAAAGGAAAAAAAGGAAAGAAACGAACAAAAGGAAACTGGCAAAACGACAAAAAAAAAAAGAAACGAAACAAACGAACAAAAGGGAACCTGTGTATCTCCCCATGTTCCGGAGCAGACTCAGTCTCACACGAACGACCGGTGTATCTCCCCACGTCGCGGCGCTGGGCGCGAGAAACTTCTGCAACCACGCCACGCGCGAGGCAAAAGAGGAAAAAAACAAAACGACGCCCCGGGTGTCTGCCGGGCCCATCCCTGGTGTCCCCGACTCGTTCCCAAGAGTGGCAGCCGGGCCTGGCGGGAGCGTGACGCCAGACCCGCTATTCCCTTAAAGATGGTAAGGGATATACACAAGCAAAGGAAAAGACAGAAATTACAACTCCACGTCCATCAACCTCAACTCTCTCTCTCTCTCTCTCTCTCTCTCTCTCTCTCTCTCTCTCTCTCCCCCCCCCCCCCGATGCGGACAGCCCGTTGTCACGCACCAACCCACGAAGTTGTCACCCCGCTTAGTCCTTCTGTGCCCGTCAGGTTCGCCCGCGTGCTACAGTCCGTTGTAGTCCCACAGGTCAACCCCGCACATTCGGCCCCAGCTCGTCGGGTCGCCCAACTCCCACTTCAACTCACCTCTTACTTCGCTCGTCAGCCGACCCTCACTGCTCACCCCGAGCTTCCAACAACTGTTTAAGAGAGCTATCTACTCGCGGAGCCAAAATTTATAGCGTGCATGCATGCGCAACGAACACAGAATTGCAAGGACTTAGAAGGGAGAGAAGGGAAGGAAGTGCCTGCGTTCGGCATGGCCACATCGCGGCGTGGGGGACGTAGCCACTCTCCACGCATCGATCCGATCATGCAGCCCGCGGGCCAACTAGACACAGCAAAGAAGAGACAGGGCGGGAAAGACGAAGCTCAAGAAGAAAGATACAGTTACAATGGCGCCCCGCCCAAAATTAGAGTTACACGCAAGATTAAGGGCGCCGACTAATCAGAGCTCCGTTGCAGCCGCAAAAAGAAGCGCGCAAGCAAAAAGCACCGCGCGGCAAAAGAAATTCCGAATTCCTAAATTCCTAAATTTCTAAATTCCTATTTAACGCAAAAATGAAAAAAGAACTTTAATAAAGCACAAATCCCGAAAAGAAAGTCCGAAATTCCGAGAGCCATCGAGGGCTCGACAAGATTCAAAAAAAAAAGAAATTCAAAAAGAAAGAAGCAAAACTCCCGTGCCAAAAACCCAGCAGTAGAACAAGAAAGAAGCGACGTCAACCATTATTAATCACGCCTCCGTCAGCGCGCCAGCCACTCAATCGATTATCCCGGGACTCGCCCAGCCCTGGCCCCAGCCATCCGAAAAGAAACGACGTAAAAAGGAGAACAAACCAGGACACCGATGCAATTTTTCCGTTAGATCCCGTCTCCCATAATTGGCCCAACCTTCCCAGCTTAGGACCCCTCCTTGTCGTCGCACAGAAAATCGCGCGGAACAGGAATTGGTTCGTCACACTCTCACCTCGCAGGCCTGGATCACCCTCAACCTCCTTTTAGGCCTAGCGGAATTCTGCTCGGTCTACCCGAGTCGCTGGAAAACCCCTACCAGATACTACCCAAATTCTGCTTCTGTCCCTGTTCATCCTGGCCTTTCTGGAACTCCGCGCGGTCCCAAAATTTCAGCCTTGTCCGTGGGGTTCCCTTATTTCGATTCTATCCCTCCCGGGAGAGAGAAAACACACGGCAAGCACACAGTTAGTATTCCGCATAGCGATCATCACACAGGGACTTACACACATGCAAGCAGACCACAAGCTCAGACCAGCAAGCAGCAATACTCAAGAAACTTAGCATAAATCTCAGAGAGATTCTGTGCCGGTCATTGAGGAACTCTTTTTTGCCACATGCAATCCAGCTATACCGCAGAACTCAGCCTAGTGTTCAAATAAACAGACTTAACTTGTTCTTCTTCTTTCTTTGTTTTTTTTTTTTTGTTTTTTTTTTTGGACCATTTCTCGATTGATGCGTGTCATGATGTCATCCTTTTGCAGACTTAGCTAAACTTTCGCATTTATTATGTTTGAAATTTGAGGCTAGTTAAACAGACAAACCTTAGTTGTGGTTTCGGATGTCCAAGACCTCTCTCTCGCTCTCTCTCTTTCTCTCTCTCTCTCTCTCTCTCTCTCTCTCTCTCTCTCTCTC
>BFEA01000039.1:1141551-1156058 GCA_003427395.1 Chara braunii
TGATGTCGCAGGTGCCGCTGTAGACATTCAGCGCTGCTAAACTTCGTTGGCCACCAACGCTGCACGCGAAAAATGAAAAGCCAAAAGTCCCTACTCGATTCCCCTACAGGACTTAGAGACTTTCTACACGACTTTCTACACTAGCCTAGACCTAGACTGGACTGACTGGACCTACCGGTACCGCTGCTGTTTCGGCCTCTCGGCCTCTACCGGACCCGGCTATAGGCTATAGGACCGTATAGCAGTATAGGCCACTTAGGGCCTGTCTGTCCTAGGGGTAGCCCGGGCCTGCTATAGGCAGTTAGGGTAGCTGTAGGAACTCGGTTAGTGCCAGGTCTGTATTTTCCCAAAAATTACAGATCTGTCCCTCACGAATTTCCACACAGGCGGATCTCTCGGTTAGCCCTCAGCCAAACAAAATTACAAAACTAAACCTACAGGTTAGCGTACAGCCTCGCAGACAATCTCGGCAGCCGGAATCAGCAAGTCATTGCAGCTTGGTCTTAGGGGGTCTGAGGATCAGGGTCTTGTCTTGGCTCCGCCATGGGCCAGGGGGGGCAAGGAGGGGAGGGATAGGTTAGGGTAGATTAAAGAGGGAGGAGGTTACTGCCTAGACTGTTGATAACCCAAAAAACTGCCTAGACTGTCGATAACCAAAAAAACTGCCACAACTGTCGAAACCGTCGATACCTCAGTGTGGCCACTTGGACCCTCCGATCTGTCAGTCTCGCTAGTACATACTAGTCCGTGGGGGTGCCATGGTCGAGCCTGGGTACAGCTAGCATGTTTCCCGTCACTATGGCACCTGTACGAGAGTCCACACAGAGCGAACTTCGAGTACGGTAGGGTCCATCCCCGGGGGGTTAATCCTACGCACACACTGGGTGTTAGTATGGGGTAGGTACTGGGATCTTCTCATCCCACAGGTGTCTCACGATGCCTGCAGGTGGTGCTTCATCCAGGTTGGGGTCTGTGGGAATTCTCGTTAGGGAATTAGTCGGGAGTCAGGACTGTGGATTCGTGGGGAGCCTGGGGTAGGAAGTGGAAGGGCGGTTCGCTGCCAATAGAGTCTGCAGGATGAGGCATAGATGGGGGATGACTGCATATGCATGGACTCCACCTGTGCCCCGGTCGTCCTTAACATTAGAGTTATGGGAGGGTAGTGTCTGCACGGCGACGTTCGGGTTAGTCCGGTAAGCGTTGGTGCAGATCACGACTTGCAATCTGAGCATTAGCATAGGTCATGGTACCATGGTGGCATCCTGAGGTGACTCCCCCTGGTTCCTCGCAATCCCTCTGATACCCCGACGGATGAGTACTACGGGCACCTCCTGAGGCCTGGGCACCACCCTCTACTACACCCTGGACCTTAAAAAAAAAAGAAGAAAAAAAAAGAAGAAAAAGAAGAGAGCTTCACTTCGATTACCATCTCCACAATCATGGACATGGACAGCGACAGCGACAATCCAACCTGGCAGTCAGAGAGACTCCCTCATGAGTGGGACACTGCACTGAAGGCACCATCTATCAAGGGCAGTAGTAGTAGTGAGATATCCCTGTGCCTAAGTGGGAAAAAGACATACAATCCAATGATTCTACTTCTACTTCACTAGTTTATGATCTGTAGATTCTGTACCTTTCATTTTTGTCTTTTTTCTTCGACGTCCACTTCTTGGTTGAGGCTGAACTTCTCTGTTTTGTTATTATTGATAAATTAAATAATCAGTTAAATGATTAAATCTGATAAATCAGCTTAAAACTTCAAAATCGTCCTACACAACATGACCTTCTTAACTTTCTATATTTCTTCTCTTCTCTGTTTCCTTTGTACCTCAAACTCACTTTTTCCCCCGCCTATCCTTCGTTTTCTTTTCTTAAACCGCCAGTACACGGCCCCAACCTTGCTGAAAAGAAAACTCGTCGCCTACAAAATTTTCGGAGGCCCAGCACCGTCGATAAATTGAATTGACGGAGGGCGGCCTCCGAAAAGGGCCCGCGACCGATAGCTGGATGTAATGGTGGTTTAAGCCTTGATGTCAGCTCCTCTGTACCTTGAACTCACTTTCCCCCCCCTCTGTCCTTCGCTTTCTTTTCTTAAGCCTTGATGTCAGCCACCAGCTGAAAACGGCTCACCCTGGCCCATCTGGCAAAATACCCCGCCTCCCCTTTTTTTTTCTCCGCCCTCTCTTTCCTTAGGCGCCTTAACTTGGGTGATAGCAATCATCACTAACTCACTGTTAGCGCTCACATGTATACAAAGTTACAAACATACAGCAAAAAAAAGGAAAAACGACAAGGCGAAAGAAAAGGAAAAGGAAAAGGAGAAGAAGACAGCCGAGCACACACCAGAAGAAAAGCAAAAGGAAAAGAACACATCAGCGAACAACATGCAACAAACAAACAAATGAAAGAACAAAGGGGGTTAAACCGTTAAAGGGGCGGATGATTTTACCACCATCATCAGGACACACCCGTTTTTGGATCTGTGCCTTGTGCATTATCAGATTAAGGGCTTTATTATTTATCATCATATCAACCACCTGTTTTTGAAGAGTTTGACCATGCTTTGAATTCCTTTCAGATTAATTGACAAGAAAATATAAGCAGAGGCTAACCAGTGTCCCAGCAGAGTTCCCAATGAGGATCAAGAGGCATGTCAGTGTCGAGGGTGCGAAGGGAAGAGAGGGACGGCCTGCGTTGGGAGGTAGAGGGAGAGAAGAGTGAGTGCGATTGTCAGTGACGAAGGAAGAGAGAGACAGGGAAGAGAGCAGTGGTGACTGAATTGACAAAGGGCAATCGACCGATTGATACTTACTTGCATTCTCAAGAAAGAGACCGAGCAAACACGTCAGGGGAATAACAGTCTCCGCATGTGCAAACCGTAAATGCGCTCTTTGAACAAACCCAGATCTCCGTTCCTTTGTATGTGCCATTATGACATCCATAGCTTGGAGCATATCATGGACCAGAGGCATTGCCATGCGGTAATTAACAGCTGTTCCGTATGCACGCGTTTTAAAGGTCTCCACATCATCTGCCCATTCAAGAAGTGCCGCCTGTTGTCCACAAAATTGAAGATAGAAAAAAAAATGAGCGACAGCAGTTATAGAAGTTGTGACAGACTACTCTATTTACCCTGTCTGTGCAATCAAAACCGTAGGCTAACAAAAAAAAAAAAAAAAAAAAACAGACAGCAGGCTGACCAGATTAAACTTCATTAAAGATGAAGAGCAACTCATCACTGTTCACAGCAGGTTAAATGTCACATCATCGAATGAGATTGTAGGCCAATCAGTTTGCTGGTCTTCCTCACACTGCTCCCATACTCTCTCTCTCTCTCTCTCTCTCTCTCTCTCTCTCTCTCTCTCTCTCTCTCTCTGTCTGTGCAGGCCATTCAGTTTGGTGGTATTCCTCCCAGCTCTTCTTCCTCTTCAAATTTCTCCATACTCCCCTCCCCTTCTCTCTCTCTCCCTCTCCCCCTCTCTCTCTCTGTGTATTTTTATAGCAGAAGGAAATAGATTAGAAGACACTGCCACGTAACAATTATGGATGGGCAGAAACAGACATCATAGTGAGCATGTTCTTTGGGAGAAGAAAGCATGGACGAGTGCCGGTTTCTCTTTGCGCTTTTTACGACTTTTTACTAATCTGGGCCCTTATCTGGCTGCAATATGCGGTGAGATACATTCGAGCACGTCCGAATCTGAGTGTGTGGTCAATCCAGCCTGCTTTTCTCATGTTTGTTTGCACAGTGTTCTCTGGACCATGGTTCACTCTTGATGGTAACGAGCCCTCACAGGTGCTGGTGTAGCCTAACATTGTTGAGCAACTTGAAATCCGATTTTCGAAGTAAATTACTCAATCTATTGTTGGCTTTCCGTGTTCACCCACAACCATTAATGGGCACTCTTGACGCTCAATATCTCTTATAGCCTGCAACTGACAATTAAACCACTGAGTACATCCAAGTCTCTTTTTGCCAAGGTGGATTCCCCCTGCACGTCAAGCTTCGCCGAAAGGCCAGTGCAGCAGTTTTTCTTTTCTTTTGGCTGGCGGTGCCAGCCATTTTAGCCCCGTGGCCCCAAGCCTCCGAGCTTTTCGGAATGACTGATTTTCAATTCTCAAGTTTGCCCAGGCGGTGTACTGACAGTTTAAACCACCCGTGCTTTTCCCAGTGATTTGTCTATGACACGGCAGTGCTCACGCCTGGCGAGATGTACCACAGCCTGCTGCTTTGCAACAAAAGCATCCCGGCAAAATGTGTTGCCTGCAAGGCCTGTTTTGCCTGGATGTATTTTTCGCAAATTGGCAAGCCTGCACATCCCTCCAGATGTGGTGGGCGCAATGCCGTGTCATAGTTAGCCTCCAGCAGCCAGCTGTGACACGCCTAGTGCTTAGCTGTGACATGGCTAGCGGTTAACTGTGATACAGCTAGCCGTTAGCTATGACACAGACAGTGGTTAACCGTCACAGGGCTACCAGTCAACTGTGACACGGCTAGCGGTTAACTGCAGTTAACTCCGACGCAGCTAGCAGTTAACTGCAGTTAACTGTGACACAGCTAGCCGTTAGCTTTGACACAGACAGTGGTTAACTGTAATGAACCCAGATCGTGAGAACAGATGTTAACAATGCAAGTCCAGATAATGTCAACAACTGATGAGTACCAATAATCAAGATCATGTCCAGATAGAATGAGACGAAATAAACATACACAGATGAAAAAGAGAGGAGGGAGGTTAGACAAAGGAGAGGAAAATAAAATGCCACTCCTGCTTCGGCCCCCTCCTCCAACGCCACTTCAATAATACACAGTCTGAACGAGTATCTGAAGTAATCTCAATGTGCCACATGGCACTTCTAATTAGTCTCTCATCAGCGCTGGAGCAATGTCATCATGAAGACCACCAGGTACGTATCACGATCTCTCCACAGTCCTGATCTTACTCTCCCTCGCAACCAGTCACCTCATGTAAGTAGTGTGGACAATGCCACATCAGACGGGACAGGTGGCATATGCCACATCACCAATGAAGACCAAGAACAGCGCCACGTATACAGGAGCAGCACCACATCATCATACCACGTAGACCACAGGCAGCGCCACATATACCAGAGGCAGCGCCACGTCAGCATTGCCACGTAGACCATAGGCAGCGCCACATATGCCAGAGGCAGCGCCACGTCAGCATGCCACGTAGACCATAGGCAGCGCCACATGTACCAGAGGCAGCGCCACGTCAGCATTCCACGTAGACCATAGGCAGCGCCACACGTACCAGAGGCAGCGCCACGTCAGCATGCCTGCCGCGCAATGCCAGCGACGCTCCTCCCACGTGTCGTCGTCCGCAGCTCTGTTGCACAGCCAGCGTCGCGCTAGCATAATGCCAGCGTCAAGTCAAAGTCAAGCCAGCGTTGAATCAGCATAGCAAGACTGAATGTCGATTCCCTGTAGACCCCAGCTTATGTAGTGTTTGACTCGGAGGTCTGGCCTCCAGTCCACGAGTCACAGTCGTCCAGATTGACCTGCCGTCGAAGGTCTTTTTTTTTTTTTCAGAACCTCAGGTTTCTGGCTCCTGCCATTCTGGGGAGAGACAGTCCGGTTCCTATTCCCCCGGCAAGTCAAATGGAATACATAAAAGACTCACGCACGCTCCTCCCCATTATGGCTGAGAGGCCCGAGCAGGCGGCATTGATTACTTCCCTGAGGAAGGATGTAACACCTCTCACCCCTGCCTAGTCTGTGTATTTCCCGTTCAAAGCCGAAGGACCCCTGAACAGCATTGATTGCTCCACCGCAGTGGAGGATTGACTGTCAGTTTGCCTTATCCCTCTCTCTCCTCTCAGACCTGTTGTCCCGATCTGCCAGATGACATCATTATTCCTAGAGAGAGACCTGCTTACCTGCCTGGTCCACTCCTTTTCCTTCTTCCTGCCCCCTCATCTTAACTGCATTCGACCCTAAGCTCTGAACTCCCAGTCTGCTCTCCTGCTCCTTCTGGCCGTAGGGCCCTTGACGAGTGCCAATTGCTCCCTGCAAGCGTGGGTAATAACTGTCCGTTTGCCCTGTCCCCCTCTCGCCTCTTGGATCCCGAACCGAGGTCCGCCATATATCAATCTTACAAGTAGTATGAGCCTTTCTACTGACCTTCTCATGCTAAGTTCTTCCCTCCCCTCCTTCCTGCCCCCTTATGATAACCGTAGAGTGGTTTTGACCTCTGCCTTCCGCCTTCAGTCCTGACCTTCGGCCATCGGTCCTTTGAGTATAGAGGCCAGCCAAGCTAGCCATTTCTCCCCATTCCTGTGACCCTGGCCTTGAGAAACGAGCCCACTCAGAACCTCTCTTTTTATTACTGGTTTAAGAAAAAAACCCTAAAGCCCTAAACACTAAACCCTCTCTACGAAGGTTCTGCGCCGAATTTCTCCAGGTCTTCTTCCTCTGCCGGCTCACGTAGCCTTCGATGCATCGAATTACCCTGTTGCCTGCGCTGCTTGGAGAGTTTACCTTTTCCCCCCTGTGCCAACAGTTTAAGTCAAGGTTGCCTCCTCCAGCCTTGGGTGTTGACGAGAGCCCCTTTCCGGGATTTGAGTTGCGTCAGTCTTTCCCGCACACCCGATCTTCCTGTAATTTCAGTAGTCTTACCGTTGAGCGACCAACTCATCCTAATCTTCGCTTGTCCTTCTTCCGTTGTTGTTCATCTTCGGGCCAATCTTGCAGACCAGATCCTTTCCGCCTTCCGAGTCTGATCGGGGGTGTTAGTCAGGAGGAGCAGTTGAGAGGGTCGTTCAAGGAAAGGAGGCGAGAAGAAGTGCTTGGTGAATGTGCGTGAGCCCCCTTAACTTGTCAGTCCCAGCTCTGGAACTGAAGGTTTCCTTTCTCTATCTTTACCATTCTGTTCTCATAGAACCAGATTTCCTCAAACCTCTTTTGTCTTGATTCACGTTTTTCTGGATGTGTTAGCCTCTGTTGTTCTTTTTGTTCTTTCGCCCAACGTGCTCTGATTTCCGTTTGTATCGTGGATTTTACTTCTGCCCATCTTTCCTCCATGCTTGGGAATTGGTTGTCCAGAGTGCCTTTGCATCTTGCTTTCCATATTACCCAAAGGGTCGATCTCCTCCACAGCTCGGCCAAGGGGATTTCCTCTTCTTCCAGGTCAATGTCCTCAGTTCTTCCCGCCAGTAGGTAATTTGTTCCTGAAGGGAAAGTACGGCCTGTCACCTTATTCCATCCCTTTTTGGTTCTGTCCCATAGTTCCTGGGCTCGTTGACAGAGTAAGAAACAATGTATCAAGGATTCTTCGCTACCTTCATTGCACACTCTACACCATGCTGCTTGAGGTTRGATCTCCTCTTGTCGTCTTCTTTTATTGAGCCATTGGTTGACYGGCACCGCCCAGTAAATTATGAGCCATTGCAGGCTACTGATTCTTGCCGGCCTTATAGTGGCAAACSTGGACCAGGGTATTCTACCTGTCCAGCCTGAGTTTTCTCCTGCGTTTTTCTTCCATCTATCATTAATTACTGGTGAAGGGTCCTTGGTGGTATTCAATAGCCTGTATCCCGCACTTACCTCATAATTGCACAGAGGGGTAAGTTTTTTTACCCTTCCCCTTCTGTCCGGGACATACCATCCCCATTCAGCTGGGTCTACTTCCAGTTCTTCAATACCTAGTTCGGGTCTATAGATCCATACCTTCCTTTGCTCCTGTTCAGGCTGTGGGTTTCCTTTATGATAGTTTTTGGGCGTACAAGCTCTAACTTTTTTTAGGTTCGTGAGTTCCATTATTAACCTTTGCTCTAATATTTTCCCTGGTTTTACCCAGGTTTTGTGGGTATCTATTAGTTCCCAAGATTCGAACTCTGCCTTCCCTTCMCCWWCTTCCAGYATTTTGGTCAGCTTGTATCCCTCGTGCRGTATACTTGTACCTCTCCTTGTGGCCCATTCTCCTGTGCACCATTTGGTTCCGGATTTCAGCAATAGCTCCCATTTCAGCGGGATGCTGTCGAGCAAACTTTCTAGTTGGTTTCTCAGGTTGTGTATTCCTTCAAGTTTGGTTCTCAACTCTTGTGCAGTGAACCATCTGTGCTCTTCTACATTCCACAGATGCTTTACTTTCCATACTCCTTTACCCACCCATTTTCTCCACTGCCTGCCCTTAGAGTTCAATGGCCAAAAATTGTTATTTTGGTCTCTCAATAGAGGATTACCAAATAGAGGTTGTCTCAACACCTCTTCTCTGATTTGTGGAGATCTATTTTTTTGCGGGAAAACGCCTCTCCAGTGTTTGATCAGAGTGGCCCAGTGCTCGCTGGGCGGGTCTTTATCCGCCAACTGTTTTTTTCCTTCCTTTCTTGCAGGGGTCCATGCTGGGTTGAGTAACCAATGGTATCCTTCTATGTTGGGGTCCACTTTGAAAGGAACAAGGTTGCGGATCTGGTGCAACGCCATGTTGTGCCATGGGAGCTCCCTGTTGAAGATAACTTTGATTATCCACTTTATTTGCAGTGCTTGGAATTGGGACGCTGGGTTCAATAGGCCTAGGCCCCCTTGGGCTTTTGGCCTCGTTACGTATTTCCATGCTACTTTGGTGATGTACTTGTCCTTATCCGCTTTGCCTGTCCATAGATACACTCCGATCTTCCTTTTGAGGTTGGTAAAGAAGGCTGGAGATGGGTTCCATAGAGATGCTGTGTACCATCCCATTGATAAAATTGAGGCGTTGAGCACTAAAGCTCTTCCCATGAGAGACACATGAGCTGTTTGCCATCCCATCATTTTGTTGGACATCTTGACAAGAAGGCTGGTGCCTGAGGCTTCGTTAACACCCCTCTCCGAAACTTGGATGCCCAAAAAGCGTACCGGACTCTGGGCGTCCAGCCATTGTAGACCCCGGGTTTCTTGGGTTTGCTGCGGAGGGTCTGATGGGGAAAAGCCACCAACCCACTGTTTTGTTCCAGTTTATCTTCATTTCTGAGGCTAGCTGGAAAGCCTGCATTGCTTTAGTAAGCGCAAGAAAGGACGAATCAGATGCCCTGATCAAAACAGTTAAATCGTCGGCAAAAACCATTACTGTGGGGATATTTATCGGTCTTCCATCATGGTTGGCTGAAAGTCTTTCTATTGAGGGGTCTTTTCGTAAGAACGCTGCAATTGCTTCCATCACGAACAGGAAAATTGGAGCTGCCAGCGGATCTCCTTGCCTGACGGATCTCGTCATTCTGTATTTTTCTGACAAGTGCCCATTGACCTGAACCATCCCTCTTACATCCCCATAAAGCACCCTTATCCATTTCCTGAAATTCGGCCCAACTCCCATTTTTTCCATACTTAGTTGTAGGAAGTCCCAATTGACCTGGTCATAGGCCTTTTCGAAGTCGAAGAATAAGATGGCCGCTTGCACTTTTTTGTCCTTAATTATTTTGGTGGCTTCGTTCAGGCAGACCACGTTATCTAGGATGTATCTTCCCGGGATGAAACCCGTTTGATCTAAGTGAAAACATTTGTCTGTAACGTTGCGTATTCTATTGGCCAGTGTTTTTGCCAGTATTTTGTAAATTACTAGTAGGAGGGTTATCGGTCTGTAGTTCCTTATGTCCTCTCTTTCTCCTTTCTTATAAAGAAGAGTTACAACCCCAGTACTGACCTCTTCTCCAAGGGATCCTATCTCAAAAGCCTTTTGGAAGAAGGCTGCGACCTTCTCGCCCATAATGTGCCAGTTGGCCTGCCAAAACTCCTTTGGCAGACCATCCAGTCCGGGGGTTTTGTTCGGCTGCATGCTCCTGAGAGCTTCATAAAGTTCCGTTTTGGTTATTTCTTTATCTAGGTAGTCTATTGCCTCTTGCTTGAGGCTTTTATCCAAATGTTTCAGGAATTTTTCTCTAGCTCTCTGAATGTTACTGTTTTCCCTTGGGCCGGTTTTAGATGTGTACAGATCTTGATAGAAGTCTGCTGCTACCTTTAGCATGGGTTCCTGTAGAGTCTCTTAGCCCGAGAATCCTATTGTTCCTATGGTTTGCCTTAATCCTCTGGAAAAAATATTTCGTCATAGTTTCATTGCTTTCCCAGTCCCTTACCCTTGCTCTAATGGCCAAGCCTTGCCTCCTCCAATCTGCCCAATGTCTGAGTTTTGTCCTAGCCTCGTCCAACAGTTGTTCATAGAGTGTGTCCCCTGGGTTGGCTATGAGGTTAAATTTGGCTAGTTCTACTATTGCCTCCAGACTTTCTTGTCTTGCCTTCCTCCTTCTAGCTTCGTTGCTCGAGAAGCAGTTTGCCCACTCACTTAGGGATCTAGTCGCTGCCGGAAGATTAGTCCAGATTTCACCTTCTTGGAAGCCTTGAGTTAGCTCCTTCCATTTATTTTGGATGCCCTGTTTGAAGGTGTCTGTGCTGAGTAAGGAAGTATTTAATTGAAAAAACTCCTTCCTGAGGTGTTATCCAGGGTTAATTCTAACGTAATGGTTATTGGGTTATGGTCGAAGCCTGTGTAGTGGGGTAGTCTTCCTATTGTGCAGTCTATTACCGCTCCTTCTAACGACTCTGAAATGAGGAAGAAATCTATTCTTGAGAACGAAGTTCTACCTTGGGTAGTCTTTCTAATACACGTGTAATCCTTTTTATCCGGGTAAAGCATTCTATAAGGGTCCTTAAGACTATTTTCTAGCGTAAGTTGTGCCAGGGATGTTGAGGCTGGGTCTTGAGAGCTTTCTTCCGCCCAGGATATTCTGTCTAATTGTGGGTTTTGGATTGTATTCCAATCCCCTACTATGATTGTGTGTATTTGTTGCTGGGTTAGGCCCTTGACCTCTTCCAAAAATTCTACTTTTTCCGCTGGGGAGTTCGGGGAGTATATGTTTATGATTGCTATCTCTTCACCCCTATACGACAACTCTATTTTGGCCCACCTTCCTTTTGACTGGTCTACTGTTGCTGAGTTGACGTGTAAGAATTGCGCTGCCTCTAAATTACTATGAGTGAGGATGAGTACCCCTGCTGATGCCTGTTGGGGGCTGTACGCAACCACTTCCGTCGTACAATTCCTTAATCTTCTGACAAACTCGTTTTTTATTGTCTTGTGTTGTTCCGAATTGGTGAGGTGAGTTTCTTGTATGCATAGCACGTCCGGGGGGTTGTTACTGTTCCAACCCGTGGTGTTGTGAAGGCAATGCCATTTTTCTAGATTATAAAAGATGGTTGCCAAACCTCTGACATTCCAAGATTGGATTTTCAGGTCCCCCCTTTTGTCGTTCATTGCTTATGTGGTTCGTTAATGTGTTTGGCTTGTTTGTGTCGGTTTAAGTTGAGGAGCTGCATCTTGGTTCATCCTCACATGGGTGGAGATGGGACAGCAACTCGTCTTCCCCCATTTTGAGCACTCCATCCTTCACCAAGGAGGCTAGTGCTGTTGCATTTTGGGACCTGGTTGTTTCATTACCCACAACTGTGACAGGTAGGGCTGCCATCCACCACCAAGGTCTCCACTGGAAGCCCTCCGCAAGTTCTGTTTCTTGGTCGCAGCATACTAGGATTGGCCTTGCATCGTATGGACTGGGGGTCTTCCCTTCCTCTACTTCAAGCATGTCAATTTGGCCGTTCTCCCCTTCGTGTGGGTCTTTTCCTACTAATCCCATAATCCTAGATCCCTTTCCCTTACAGATTTTGCTCAGTAACACCTCCTTCTTTTGTCCCTTTTGCAATCTGGGAATTGTCAGGTCGCTGCAAATTGCAACATTCCACCGTTCTCTCTCTGGGTCAAATTGTATGGGAATCACTGCTCGGGATGGTAGGAGCGTGCTTGCTTCCTTTCTCGCTCTTTCCCAGAATCCAGCGTGTGCTTTGAGGTGGAGGTCCTGCACTGTCACCGTGCGCAGAGACATTTCTCTGTTTAGATCGTAGAGTCTTTCGCATTGCGCATAGAGTGCCTCCTCTTGAATACCCAGCAAAGCTATGTGGTCACTTCCCTGGTTGGGTTCTGTTTGCCCCTGCTGCTCCTTTTGTCCATTCAGAGTGAGTGTAGGCCTGTACTTGGGTAGTTTGGATCCGCCAGTCTGCAGGTTCTCCTTGTCAGGATTGCTATTACCATCATCAATTTCCATCTCCTGATTCTCCTTTGTTGCACTATACTTTTCTGCCAGGAGAGCAGCCAATTCTTCCTCTCTCTCCAAGGGAGCGAACGGATTCTCCGTGAGAGGAATGGCTTGCGTCGGGTTGGTTGCCGCTGCTGCTTGTCTGTTTCTTTGTTCCTCTCTATGTAGGATCAACTGCAGGTCATATTTGTCCTGCCTTTCTTTCTCAAATTTATGTATGAAGCTCAGTATCTCGCTTTCCTGTCGCTCAGACCACAGGTAATATACCTCCTCTTCCCACTCTTGTTCCTCCGCTGCTTCATCTCTGTCACATGCCCCCTCTCGATGTTTTCTCTTCCCCCCCACTGCAGGCAGCTGGCTGTCCGTACTGACTTCACCCGGAGGGGTGTTCGTCCCTTCTTCCTGCTCTGTCCCAGCCGTGTTTTCCCCTTGTCCCTGCCCTGTTTTGGCTTTCCCCTTCTGCGTCCTTCTAGTGTAAGTCCTTTGTTTCTGCGGGTCCTCTTTGTTTCTTTCCAATTCTTGGTCCCGCCGGACTGCTTCTACCCATTTATTTCCAGTGACCTCTTGAATTAACTGCAGATCCGCACACAGATCCGCACGCAGATCTTTCTCCCAAATTTCCTGCTTTAATGTGTCCACATTTATTGTCGGATCACTGGTGAAGCATTTGGCGGATTTCTTCTCCACTTTCGAGGTTTGCCATCTGCTGTCATACGGCGGGTAGACGTCTGGTCGGGGTGTTGGATCGCTATCCAGCGTCCAGACCCAGTCCGGAGTTTCCAAATTGTCATTAAAGACCCATCCTGTGTATTGTGCACTCGGGATGTACCAGTATCCTTTCTTTTCCGCTACCTCTTGTAGGTTCGCTGTTTTGAGCGGCTTGGGCTTAGCATTCTCTCTAACCTTGGGGCAGCTTGAGTTTGTTCCCAGGTGCCCTCTCTGTCTGCATTTGAAGCAGAGAGGGTTGGATTTTCTAGACACCGTAATTCTGATGACTTTGCTTTCATGCTCGAAGAACCATTCTTCGGGAGTGAAAGGGGCGGGACTGTTTCCTGTGTCCAAGATCACCGTCATTTGATTGTGCTGTGGTGTGAGAAAATCTGGGGTAGATACTATCCAGTGTGATTCCTTGCAGTGTCCATATTCCATTTTCACCCTTTCTTTGACGCAGCCGTGCATTCCTTCCGGCACATTGTCAAATTGCATCCAAAAATGTTTTTTTAACTGGTCCTGTCTGTATTTGAAAGGTGTTTGTTGATATCCCAATGCCTGTTTCCAGGGATGAACTGTAACCACCGACGAATTGCATGTGAAACATTTGTTCCTTATGAAGGTTGCCAGAGCCTCCTCCATACACAACACCATGATGACGTTCTGTGACCTTGGATGAAAGGACACCTTGGGGTCTGTTCCCTGGATTGGTTCCAGGTTCTTCAGTTTTTCCCAGATCCATTTCAACTTAGCTTGTCTATCTAGCTCCTGACTCTTCTTTGCGAATGTGAAGTGTACAGCGTGTTTTTTGTGCAACTCTTCCTGCTTAGCGGTGAGTTCCTTCGGACATTGGTAGATTACTACCTCTTCTTGATTGTTTCCTCCCTGATCAATTACTTTGGTTATTTTGGTAAGTGATGTCCTTGTTTGTTCGGCTAGCCAGTTCTGTGTTTCGATTCCCCTGCCTTCCATTTTCGTTTGTGATCCTTGTTCGCTGTCCCAGTGTTGGTTTAGTGACTGGACGGACAAGATGCGAGAGATGAGAGCTCGGTCTGTGGAGAGGTAATCCCGTGTTGCTCGCCGTGTGGCCTTGGTCAGAGGGGAGGACCGTGGAGGGTGGGGATCAAACGGGGATAGAACTGTGGTCGGGGCAAGGGTGGGATCGATATAGGAGGAGTACTCGGGATCAGGACGAAATAGATTAACGAGGGGGTCGGGATCGGGGTGGAGCGGAGGGTGACTCGAGATGGGTGTGGGATGGAAGCACGGGAGAAGACAAGGGATGTGTGAGTGTGTGGCGAGGTGAGATCGCGAACCAGATGGGGACAAAAGGGCTGGGGACAAATTCGGGATATGATCGGAGAGGCTGTGGGAGTTTCGTAGACTGAATAAGGAGGGATGGTGGAGAAAGGGAGGGGGAAATGATATGAGGTGACGTGGATGGGGCGGGTGGACTGAACCAGGTTGAGGTGGGGGTGCGAGGCAAATTGTGGGGGTCTGGAATGGAGTGGTCTCGAATTGGGAGTAGGTTATGATCAAGTCGGGGTTGGGACAGATTTGAGTCTGTGAGGAGAACGAGATCGGGACTGAAATGGGATCGGAATGGGATCGGACGGGGGAACGAGTTACGAGTGTGTTGAGATTAAGATCGCGAAGGGGACAGGGATGAGACTGGGAACGGGATGGTGGTGGCAACGGGGTGGGAACGAGTA
>BFEA01000039.1:1224461-1240611 GCA_003427395.1 Chara braunii
AAAAAAAAAAAAAAAAAAAAAAAAAAAAAAAAAAAAAACAAAACAAAACAAAACAAACTACACACTCTGCTTACATGCACCACTGACAAAATATCATTAAAAAAAAAACCGTACACTTATGCTTACATACACAACTGACAAAATATCATTAAAAAAAAACTGACAAGATCATAAAATATCTCCTTGTCTACCAAGTTACCAACTGATTGTTGACCAATATAAACTTCAGTTTCCCAGTTTCTTAATTTTTAAATATTTTTTATTCAATTGATTTAACTGCGGTGACGCGAGGGCAAGTGTTGATACGAGAGAGGATAGGCATATGCAAGCAAGCAGGCATAAGTGATCGAGAGCGCAAGCAGAGGAAATCAAGCAAAGCATGTAGGCAGGCGACATGCAAGCGCGGGAAGTGGGCGCAGAAGTGAGCGGCGATGTGGATCGGAAGTGAAGTGCGAGGATCAGGGTCCTCGGTAGGCCTATGGGCCCCTGTCTGCAGCCTTACCCGCCCTAAGTGAAGGCGGAGGTGCCCGCTCTAAGTGAAGGCGGGCCTGGCTTTTGCAAAAGGGCCTTTGACTGTCAATTTCATATTTGGGGTTCAGGCAGTTGCGACGCGCCAGTTGGTTGAAAGAAACACAGGCCGAGCAACAAGGACATTTCCACGGCCTACTGGGCCTTTCCAAAGAATGCGGGCCCTGGCCGTGATTCGCAGCCTCATACAGAGACCGTTGGGCGCCCAACCGAACGAGGCCCAGCAGCCCAGTAGCTGCTGCATCCAGGCAGCCTCCTGGGGCCTTCCGGAAGCTTCTGGGCCCAGGCCAAGGCAGCCAGGCTGCGTGAGCAGGCCAACTCTTTTCCATAAAGGAAAGAGCTCGGCCCTGGCTGCCTCATTCAGGCACTCGCATGCTGGGCGGCAGCGCTGCTGGAGCTAATGCTCGTAGGCTGCTGCTAGCGCTGAGAGGCGAGGTGCAGCACGTGCGGTCGTGCAGAGGAGGAGGGCGCTGCTGAGGGCAGCGCCATAGCCCAGCCACCATAGCTGGTGGGCTTGGACTACAGTGAAGCGCAGGGGTGGTCTTCGGGTGACAGAGAGGACAGGTGTAGGTGAAGTCAGGGGATAGGTGAAGGATGATGATGATGATGATGATGATGATGATGATGATGATGATGATGATGATGTGAGGGCACGTACCTTATATTGGGGATGGTCTGCATGGGTGGCATCTTCAAGTACTTCGGGCTGCTGCTGATGTCAACAGTTGCATTGTCTTTTTGTAGTCTGTAGTAGCTGTGTAGGAGTAGGCTGGGCGCTGAGCACCAAGTGTGAGTGTAAGGGAACTGGACTCTTTTGTTGAGAGGAGAGAGTGTGCTCTCCACGGACATTGGTTTTCAGTGCTACGAAACTCCATTGGTGTATTATTGGTGCAATGCTGCTATCTGGACACGGTGTGATTATTTGGCTTGCAATGTGATGGTGTGATCTGGGATTGTCATCTCGCTGTTGCTTATTTTCCTTGCAGAAGAGAGGGAGTAGAAGAACACGAAGAGGAGGAAGAAGAAACGGGAACACGATTACGAGCAAGGAAATGAGCAAGAATAGGAGTGCATAGGAACTACGAAGAGGAGGGAGAGTCGTGAGAACGACATTGGGAGCAAGGAGATGAAAAAAGCACAAGCACAGCAAGCAAGCTAAAGCAAGCGTGGGAAAACGAAAAGCATGAGCGGGAGCAAGCATGTGCAAAACCCAGAAAGGAGACAATCTATTGAGACCAGGAAGGCTTAGAACAGGCAAAAAAAATTGTTGAACGAGCAATGTACGTAGTGCATAATGGAGCTGCGAGGACAGCTCAGCTAGTCTGTCTACATGGTGCCCACTGCTTCAAGTTGTCAATAGAGAAATTGACAATTGTGATCAAATAAGCGAAACTGGCTGATGCTGCCAGGATACCTCCGGGTCGAATTGTCAGGTCCCTGGCCTCGCTTTTCGATCTATTAATGAAATGTTTTTGTTTAGAAAAAAAAAAATAAAAAAGGCGACGAAAGCTCGAAAAACAAAACAACCACATATAGCAGTAATGCAGTGGAGAGAGATGCTAGTTCGCCCAGCATAGCGTATGTGAATCTGGATCGAGTCATGTCCAATTTCAGAAACGACAGGGCAAACAATGCAGTTTACCGTATATGATGACAGAGAGAGGAAATAATCGCCCAGCCATGCAGGCAAGGAGGAAAAATTGAAAAAGGGTGCGCAAAAGCACTTCTTTCAAGTTCTTTGTTCTTGTTCTCGTTGTGAAGGCACAATCTGCAAGATCATACCATGCTGTGATTATTGCCGCAAACAGGCAATACCAGCACAATACATTTTTAAATGATTTTTTTTTTTTTTTAAACAGGACCTTATGGCCCTGGCTCCATTTCCATTCTGGGGAGCATCAGTCAGTAGTTTTTTTAAGCAGCGTGTGGGGAGCACTTGAGCGATCATTACCCGAGAAGGTTGACATGTAACTCATGTCACATGCGTGAGGTAAGGCCTCTTTTCATCTGTTGTCAGTGTTGTGTGATTTTGCAGGTTCATATACAACCGATGGCTAGCTGGAGCGAGCAGAGCATGGGAGCGAGTGTGAATTGTCATGGATCATGGCGTGCGAAGCTGTTGGATAGACTGGACAAACGGGTGATGATGGTCACTAGCAGTATGGCGCAATGGTGATATCGATTTGTTTGGCAGCCTTGCGGGGATAGTTTGGTTATACTACCGTCTGAATCACCCGAATAGAACGTCCGGTCATTATCGCTGTTTCTAGATTCTAGACTGAAAGCTGCCCTTCACGTTCGAGATGGAGAGGTTAGGAAATGCACAAGCGTTTTGTTCATGAGTTTTGGACATTCATATGTCGTCTGTGAGACATAATGCGTCACATACATTTGTTCTTTCGGATCTGAAGTTCTCCTTAGTAGTTCAACATTTGTCCATTTTTCAGGCACAGGCAAGCAAAGCATAAAAAGTATTAAAAAGTATTAAAACCAACAAAAGCTGCCGCAAGCACAACGGAGGCGAGCTGTACCGTGCCATGCCTATGGCTTGACAATGGGGCTGCAGAGCACCCTTTCAAGTGTAGACAAGAAACGGAGAAAAGCAACAAGTGTGCAGTGCCGAACATAATCGATGTGCAAACTGCCACAACAACTGAGAAAGAATTGAAATTGTGCGCAGATAAGCATGCTATCATTAACTACCATCAAAGCATCTTCCAGACCAAGTTGAACTAACATGCAGGAAGATCAGATGGAGGTGGCAGTGCGAGCGATTGGCTGCCGATGGTTTAGGTTTTGTGTTCCATATGTTTGGGTCTGTTTTCTGAGTTGGAGTTAACAGGTAGGAATGTTCTGGAAGGCTGCAGTGCCACCGTGCTGACAATGGTAGATGGAAGGGGGATCGGCATTGCCGAAAAAGAGCTTCATTCGCCAGGACAGGGTAACGGATCGCTGCGGCAGTGGCATCATCGTCTATATCGAAATGCCATCTGTGCTTCTGGCTGATGTGGCATACTTCCGCTATGGTGTCATTCACACTGGAAGATTGAACCTGGTCAAGAGGATCCTAACTAAGTCCATTTGAGAAAACAAAAACTTAAACCGCAGCCATTGCCACCAGCAAGGTCGATAACTTGATATGGAACCGACGGAGCATTGGTCACCATTCCCCCGCCCTGCTGTGTGCCACCTGGCTTCCATCCAGGCTGTTGTTCTCTGGGATAGAAAGATCATAATCACCAGCCTTGAGGGTTAATCGGCCCATAGCAGTCCACCACAGCAACCTTGGGGGTTAACCAGCCCATAGGGAAGGAAACGGTGACCGACAAACCGGATAGTGAGTGGATCCGCTGCCCGACACACAGTTGGCAGTTGGTAGAAAGGCGGTAACTATCAGCACATGCGCTCAAACTTCAAAATTAAAATGATAAAATGATATTAAAATCCCATTGTTTGCCAGAACCACACTCCCGAGGGTCGGTCGAGACAACATCCTTAAATTAAACAGTTATTGTTAAGTTATTTTAATACTTACTAAAAAAACTGGAAATAGAGAAGAAAAAAAAAAAAGTGAATGAGCAGTGGAAATCTAAGTACCTGGTATCTGAGGTTCGATGACGTGGCAAGAAAGAGCGCATATACAAGGCCTGTCTTCAACAGCGGGGAACGTCTGGAAGCGGTCTTCTTCTTCGCATAGACAGGAATTGCAATGCACAATGACAACATCCAGCGCGAATGCATAGTCACAGTTAGAACCCACAGTTTAGGAGGGCGTTGGCATTGCGACTCCCGATCGGAAATTCAGAGCCAGAGCGCAAAGCATACAGCGCGAACACCACTCATCTCACACACAGTTTCACAAATGCAGAACCCATTGTCATCTCTGCACACACAATTGCAAGTAACCATGCAATAGAACAGCAATAAACGAGATAGCGAGATTGCACAGAAGAGAAGACCAGACATGATGGAGCCAAATTGAAAGCAGAAAACCGAAGCAAAATGCACACCAAATAGGAGCGATCAATACACCAAAGTCTGAAAATAAAGGAAGTCCTTCCTCCGCCGCCAATCATCAAAACGATGACAATGTAGTAGCCCTAGGGGCGGCATGACCGCCCTTCCTACTTCCTAGCTCCTACCAGACTAGCCTATCTACATGCCAGCTCTGTCCACGTGTCAATCAGCCAATGATGCTTGAAGACTCTGCTCACACAGGTTCCCTTCGTCAACACCAGGTAAGCAATTCCGGTCCCCACTGCCTTCCTTCCACCCCGACCTCCACAATTCCACCACTCAGCTCTGCCGCGCCCAGCCAGTTATCACAGGCACCCTTCTCCCTGCCGCCCCCGCAGCAGCTTCCTCATAGGCACTGCTTTCGTCCTCTAACGCAGCAGCGCTCACGCTTGCAGCATCTGCCCAAATGTCTGCTCACTGCAGACTCCCAGACTTATGTGCTGGATGAGAAAGGCCGTGACAGGCTTCCGCCTGTCCCAGTAGGCATTCCCTCAGACCAACTGGGGCATTGGCAGTACCAAGCCTCTGTAACCAACTGAGGCTCTGAACCCGACAGTTGGCTACAGAGGTTCGGTTCTGCTGAGGGCCGGCGTGCAGAAAATCAGGCCCCTGCCTTCACTTAAGGCGGCCCGAACCCCCACATGTTTTTCAACCTGTTGAGGGGTCTGATTCCTCGCAAAATGGCCCACCTTCAGCGAAATCCTAAACACAATCACTGCACAGTGCACACAAAATTCTGCGATGGCGAATTTCCGCTACACGTGCAATAGAGAGTTTCCATTCCCGTAACCACGTTAACGGTCTCTTTTTTGGTGTTGACAACTTGACATGTTTTTTTCTTCCCACAGGAGCATGGGTGACAATTGTCGTATGTTTTTGTCCAGGGCCTTGGCTTATATATTTATATGACCATGTTTGGTGTCCAAGCACAGTGCGATTGTTGTAGGGTCGAGTTTTGGCTCAAATCTGCAAAGGACTCTCAAGGTTGAGGAAGCAATACGTGGCGTCATCTGAACGCCCATGGGTTGGAGAAGTACATGTGAACCTTCCATCCACAGTTCCTTTATTTCAAGCACCGAGTCCACAGAATGCATTAGCAGAATCTGGAGCTCTTATACCTCATAATATATTACTATCATAGTACCATCATTAGTATATTACATCATTAATTTATGGTTGTTAAGTTGTTAACTTGTTACTATTTTTTTTTTATTATTATTACTGTTACTGTTGTTGTATTTATCAGTTTTTTGAATTGTTATTATTGTTACTATTTTTTATTATTATTACTGTTACTGTTGTTGTATTCACTATTTATAAGTTTTTTGAATTGTTATTACCATTGTAATGAGTAACTACTAACTACCTTATTACTATCTAGACTTTGCTTCTTCTTCTTCTTCTTCTTCTCCATTAATTGGACTAGGATATCTGCAAAAATCCCAGAATCAGACGACGGTTGCAAGTTTGAACTCTTAACCTCTGAATCAATACTACTCAGTGTGTACCTTCCGGCCGCCAGGTAGGCACAGTTGGGAAGTGATCTTCGAAAATTAGCTGTGTTAGGCTGTTAGGCTATCCAATGCAGTTATCAAAACCTGCCTTGAACAAGGAACTACCAATATTAACAGTCGGTGGCACGGTTCCAACCTCTTAGTCTCTTCATGGACAACGAAGCACAGTTGTGCTTATTCTTAAAAGAACACCGACACATGACCTCTCCTCTCAACTCCACGACTCAGAGGAAAGGAAAAATGTCATCGCAGCGTTTGTTCTTTTCTTCTCTGAAAATCGTTTCTACCCGAAAGAACAGGAAAAAAAGCAAGAGAGAGAGAGAGAGAGAGAGAGAGAGAGAGAGAGAGAGAGAGAGAGAGAGAGAGAGAGAGAGAGAGAGAGAGAGAGTAATACTCCAGGATCTTACATTTACCACAGAAAAAAGTAGCCATTCACAAAGACACACCACACTGGTTAGTGCGAACCTTCTATGTTCGGTGTTCACTTTTTACTAGTGTGCGCTCCAATGCCTTTCATGTCACTAAGTGACACTAACAATATATAACTCCGAAGGGATTCAAGCGGGTGCACGCAGCCAAACCTGAGGCTTCATCTTTTGACGGAAATTCATGTAGGCATTAGTGAGGCTGAGCGTTCCCATACTAGCCACCAGGCCAACACCAAAGAGCTTGCCTCCACCGACCACCACGGCGAGCACACGCTGCAGTACAGTGATGTTCTCTCCCGGCCTGCCTCTCTGAAATGCATTATCTGGAAGCGAACCCAGCAATGCTGAAAGGCCTAATAGACCATTCCCTCCAGCTGTAAAATGCACACACTCACACACATACACATACACACAACACAGAACACACAACACAACACACGGAGGCAAAAGACCATAACATGAACAGGAGAGCAAAGGTCAGAAGTTCTCAGAACAAGTTTTGGGTGCCATCCATTCACACTGCAACAGCACAGAAAATTAGTATGAGTTATGTGCAAGTACAATGAATATGCACTATGAAATGGTCTAGCATTGACAGAGATGAAAAATAAGTTGGGGGGGGGGAGTGAGAAGGGGTTAAAGGGCACAGAAGGGGGAATGGTGGAGCAGTTAAGTTTGGGAGTTGAAATGAGACAGATGAGAGGGGAGGAAAACGAGAGGAAGAGGTGGGACCGCAGGGAGGAGACAGGAGGGAGGAGGGAGGAGGGAGGGAAACCTCCTAGCCAATTTCTCTGATGGAGAAAGACAGGTGGGTCAAAAAGGTACTAAATCAGACAGTTGTGGTTGGCTGCAGGAGATGACGGAGGAGGAGAGAGCAGGGAGGGAGGGAGAACAGTTGTGCGCTGCGATATACAATGCAGCACACAGCCATGGAGTAAAATGACTGTCGAGCTTCTGATCACTTTTTGGTGGAAATTTCAAATTTCAATTCGACTCTGTAAAATGCTAGATTGGGCACAGCAACTGACCATCTGCTGGTGGCGCAATGACTGAACGGAAAGACAGAGTTGGCGCTGGAAGCCATACAGTGAAGAAATCCACGAGAGCACCACGTGTGACATCAGTGAACACATACTCCAGCTCACCTGCAAAACATGTATAAGTTGACAGCAAACAAGGGGCAACAAAATGTCAATAATCCAGCAACTCCATCCCACCTTATTTGGGTACTATTTCTTCTTTTCCTTTCTTCCCATCTGCTCCATAGACTGTCCGTCAGAGAACGATTATTAAAAACAAAGAGAGGCAACAGTATAGAGAAGGAGAAGAGGAGACAAGGGGGTTGTGGCAAAAGCAACGTCACAAGACACTGGGGATAAACCGGAAAACTTGTGCAATATTTGTGCTAATTTTGTGCAGAATTTGTCCAATATTTGTGCTAGTTTGTCAGCCTACCCTTGTGGCTCGAGCCGCCTAAGCAAGGGGGCGCTGATTCGGCTCAACCCACTCCCAACCTCCAACCCTTCCTCAGGGATTAACCTGCAAGTCGGGAAGCTTACTGGCAGCACCCAGGCACGCTCCTGCAGGGTAATCCTCAGGAGGGGGTGCCTGGGGGGGTGGAGGGTGTTTTCCTGGCAGTCCCTCAGGCCGCATATCAATTGTTCAGACTAGTATCTAATCATAGTCACCTACCGTCTTCACCCGAATAGAACGCCCGGTCATTATCGCTGCATCTAGACAGAACTGCCCCAGATATGGCTATAATGACCGGGTGTTCTATTCGGGTGAAGACGGTAGCCTATGTAGTTCCTGCACCTGTGATCAGTGCGCTGTCTGTGTCCTAGTGTCAACTTGTCCATTTCACCCTAGACACTACCGTTATATATGTAACCTTTTTTTTTTAATTTTTAAATGTAACTTAATGTAAGTTAATAATGTGATCTTGTAGTGTTCAGTGTTCACAAACCAGCATTTTCAACCTCCTGACATTTGCATCGAAATTGGCAAATCGTTGAAATCAGAACACTGAGTGACTTTTCCGGAAGCTTTCCACTGGCGAGTTGCTGCCGTCGGCCAACTCCCATACACTGTGTGTGACAAGTTTGGGGACAAAAAAAAAAAAAAGGAAAAAAAGGCCAGGTTGGTTGGAAAAGCACTCACTCCAGAACCGCTCTCGCCTCTTCTCATACTGTGCTGCCAGTGTCGTGCTGATTGATATAGCCTCCTCGATTGCAAGCCTTTGTAGGAATCGTGGGTCTGCAAGCCTGAAGAGACACAGCGCGCAGCAGCAGATTAGATAGCACCACAAAATGAAGTGGGTGGATCTCAGCAGCAAGTGGGTCTTTTCCAATAGCAGAAAAACTTTTTTTTTTTTTTTTTTTTTAACTTCTCTTTTTATTGGTTAATTCTGCTTCACAACGATAGCAGGAGTCAACATCACAGGATTAAAAAAAGCAACATCGCTATGAACGCTGCTGGGTTGTCACAAGCCTGTTATCTCTGTGGTAACATTTCTGAAATTCTGACACCTCTAGCTTCAAGTCCTGAATCGCTGAAGGATCGAAGGACCATACTCTCACAGTTTGTATTCATACTGATCTGTCTGAGCTTCACAAATTTCTGAATTTCCGAACGGTGAACACATAAATTCAAGAACAGGGACGAGGGTCTGTGATCAAAAAGAAAAATTTGTCGCGTCCTCCGGTGCCAGAAACGTTGCTGAACAACGTCTTTCGATACATCCGTTAAAATTGGAGTGATACAGAGAATGAAGATTAGCATGGCTCCTGCGCAAGGACGACACGCATAAATCGAGACATGGTCCAATTTTTTTAAGAAAAAAATCAAAAAAAGAAGAAAAGTTGCTGAACTTGTTCACATACTTGTGACTTGCTGGCCGTAAAAGGAATCCGAGTTACTCCCCAGAATGCAAAGGAGTCGTTGCCATAAGGCTGCTATGGGTCTTGCAGCCTCTTGCTCCACTACTCTCGAGATACCTTTTTTCGAGAGTTCAACGTCGCTCCACTTCCTCTCGAAAAAGATGTGCACGAAAAAGTTCCAGAGTCATCAGAATCGGCCTTTCGAGAGTACTCTCCAAAGTTGGAGAATCCCCTGCCTGTAACCGTGAGAGACCTGTGTGGGCTGCTCTCAAAGACCTCAATATTTGGGAGCAATGGGAAGTAGACCTTGAGTAAGACTTGACCGTCATATTTTTCTTCGTCATCTTCTGCTGGCTTTTCACTCAGAGGAATAGAGAGACCGACTTAGGAGAGTAAGTGGATTTGGGACCCCAATTTTTTTGTTTTTGAGAGTCTGATAGTAGGACTCGCGAAAATCTTCAAGACTCGAGACTTGAGAGTAGCGGAGCATGACCCTATCTCTTCTCTTGTTGTAATAATATTAAGGGTCTCGCTCCACTACTGTCCACTGTACAAAAACGGACAGTCGTACTTCGCTCCACTTACTGTCCACTGTACATGTGCAAAATGGCTTGGACAGTTTTTAGAAACCCCGTCGAAAATCTACTGTCCGTGAATGTACAGCTCCCAGCCTGCAAAATTCATTACGCGGAAAGTCCTTCAAGGGACTCACCGTGAGGACCCCAATTTGGAGAGTGCACCTGGAGTTTGGGCGGACAAAACCCTATGGACGTCCTGTCTTCTAGTGCTATCACTGTGTCTGGTAGTGAAGCCACGAATTTGAGAGGTGGACAGCGGACAGTAAGTGGAGCAATGTCGCATTTTCCACTGTCCGCTGTACAATTTTTCGCTCTGACAACTGTCCACCAACTGTCCGAAAAATTGTACAGTGGGCAGTAGTGGAGCGAGACCCTAAAACACAACAAGCACAGACACCCACGCGCTAAAACCAAGGCTTAAAAAAGAAAGAGCCAAACAACAAAAACTGTGTGCATGCACGGGGAGTTGGGGACCCTACCCTAATCATGGGGTTCTTAGGTGTGATCAGGTTATAGTACCATTATACATGTCTACCGAGTCGCAGGTCATGTTGAGGGATGCACAAAGGCTCCAATAATTTCCAAGGAATTTGAACGCTGGTTCAAACCCGGGTTTGACACTTACAACCTCCAATAATTTCCAAGGAAAGCAGCAGCCACACAATCCATTAACTAGTTTCCCACGGTCCCTATCTACCATCTTGCCAAGACCCCAGCCAAGGAACATGCTTGGAAAAATCAGCAGGCAACAAAGAGCTTGTCGAGCTCGACTCTAGATTGACTCTGTGAAATGACTTGAGAGGTGTACAACAAGTGGGAGCTTTACAGGGCAAGTGAAATGCCACTACTTTTGAGTTTTGACGTTATTAAGTTCAACCACTACCTTTCACAGGTGTAGTCCCATTTGGTAAAACGACCTCATCTGAAAAATTCGGGGGTCAGATTACCTGAAAAAAGGGGAAAAAGACTAGGGAGATATCCCGGGCGCCCGGGGCCCGATGTCACGCCCAGTTTGGCAACCGGGTGACCGGCCGGGCATGACCCTAACTGACTTAACGGTGTACAATATAGAAGAAAAAAATCTTAATTTGTTCTTTTTACTGGCCCTAGAGTGGGAAGTAAGGGTCAAAGGGTTGAACAAAAGGAAGAAGAAGAAGAAGAAGAAGAAGAAGAAGAAGAAGAAGAAGAGGAAGAAGAAGAAGAAGAGGGACAGACAGACACACAATCGTAGCATGAGTACATAATCTACAGAGATTTAATAGATAAAAAGTTCATACAACTATGAAAAGAGTGGGGCCTGGCTGTTTACAAATGTGCAGGACTGAACAACATCAACAATGCCAGAAGGTTATACACATACACGCACAGCACACACACACACACACACACACACACACACACACACACACACACACACACACACACACACACACGACAACATCATCTTTTGCACAGTTTTGTGCTTCTAGAGAGCTTGCTTTCCAGAGATGTTCTCAGAAGTAGGAGAGGCTGTCAGCCGAAGGTGTGGAGGCAAGAAGAGGGGTATGCATGGGTGTGAACACTCACCATCTCTCCCTCAAACCCTGAAATCGTCTGGCAAACATCGAGATCCAAGGGTGTTGATCCAGCTCAGAAAATGTCTGCACAGAGAAGCCATTGATTTCAATGAGTGTCTGCTATGGTGCCGTCTCTACATCTCATTCACTCGATTCAACACAAGCAGGAGGGCAAGGCTGTATACTTCAGATACCAACCCGAAGTCTCACTGGGTTCACAGACTCAGCACACGCTCAATGGTGGATAGGATGAGTTGCCCTGCGGCCCTTCTCAAAGTTTTTTCTCTGTGTATGCACTCCCTCAAGTAGTGGGAGCCCCAACAGACAGCACATCTGATTGGTGGTATCCAATGGCAATTAGTAACTCGTACCTACCGTATTCACCCAGATAGAATGCCCAGTCATTATCGCTGCATCTGGACCGAAAGTTGTGCCAAATACAGCTAAAATGACCAGGCGTTCTATTCGGGTGAAGACGGTAGAGCAGCACCAACCGGAATCAACAGGAGCTCCAGGAACCTGCCAATCGGCAAAGCTCGACAAAGCACTGTTTTAAGTGAGCTCGGTTGAAGTAGGCGGGGGGGTGCGCGCAAAGAGGGGAAGGTGGGGTGGGGAGCTCATGGAGAGCTGCTTAAAAAGCCACCTCCATGTTGTTCGATAAAGAGGTAAAAAGGGAGCATGCAAACGGGTAACGGGGTAAAACGATGACTGCAAACTCAATCTTGATTTGTATTTACTGTTTGCATTACCATCTTTTCACATTGTGCATAGCCTATGTATGGCATGTACTTGTTGGACTGGAGAAGTAAGCGACATGATGAAGGGGCAACTCGAGCAATCGATTCAGGGATATAATAATCTGCCATTGTGACCCGTAGTGTGACAGATCAGAGAATGGAACTGGGAAATATGAAACAATACACTGGGAAGTTGTGGAAACACGAAATCTCAGAATGAAATGACTCACCTTCAACACGTCAGGAGCAACAAGACCTTGATCGAGACCAGCCTGCACAACCAGCCACATGATTTGAAATAGTCAGCAAGAAAACATGGGAGAGTCTAAGCTGATAGCATCCTAAGTGACTAAGTCAAGATCACTAACTTCATCGTAGAGGGAGTGAGCGCCGTAGAGTTCGAAACACACAGGAGGCGCTGGAGAGAGATGGGAAAGAGGGGCGTGAGGAGATAAGTGGAAGAGGGGCATGAAGAGAGAGAAGCAGAGGGGGGGGAAGACGCATGAGGATCAGGGAAAAGGCCAAGAGGGGAGGGAGAGGAGGGCGAGGGGGGAAAGGAAGGGAGGAAGGGCAAGGGAAAAACAGAGAGTACAGCAATGAACATGCAGTAAAAAGAGGGAGTTGATGTAGAGATTACAGACCTGTAAGTCCTGTGGAAGAGAGTCCCTAGTAAAGCCTGCTGCTCCCATCACGCGAGCAACCTCCGCGCGGTCGAAACAATTGCGATTACACTGTTTTGCAGCAGAATACCTGCAACAATGAAGAACGAACAGAGCAGCTGACTGCCTCTGTTAACAAATGTGGATCTCAAATTTTCTGCCGGGGCCCGCTGGTCCAATACTTCTCCTTAATTTCATCCCCTAACATTATTGCGTCCATCAGGGTTTGAACTCTTGACATGGTTACCGAAAGAAAAATGTGTGTACCACTCAGCAACAAGCACACATGGTTAACGGGGACTTCCCCGACAAGTCTATCAAGAGGGTAGGGGAAGTTTTGTTCTTGTTTCTTGAGCTCTATTCCAGGCAGCTATTGTATAAGCCTGAGGGGAATGGGACTATGTTGTCTTTCAGTTTTTTTATTTAGTCACGGGTAGCAACTGGTAGAGGGGGCTTCTGAACATCTGTATGGGAAGTCCCGTCGCTTAATCCTCTCAATGAGAGCAATCAATGCTGCAGGGCTTTCCCTTGGCCGTAACAAGTGTGTCAAGGGGAAGCGTGGAGTGTGCATTCATGTACGTTTTGAACTTTCCAGTGCTTTAAGGAAACGGGCTGCTGCTCCCCGGAATAGATCGGAACCAGGATGATAAGCCATGTTTTTTTTTTTATTAATTTATTTATTTAAGACAGGAGATGAGTGAAGGGGGGTGGGGTTCAGCAAGAGAAAAGGTCCATGAGGAGCATATCATTTACCATAGGAAATCCGCTTCGGGTAACTCTCCCTCTACACGGCTCCTCTGCCTTTCAGGGTTAAGCATCACAACCACCTGGGCATAGAGTACAAGGGCAAGAGAGAAAAGAAAGAAAGCTGAAGTAAGTATTTGTGAAAAGAAATGTTAAGAAACAAAGATGTAGTCATGAAAAACTTGGACAGAGTGCAATCGACAAAAATAAACAGTCTTGTCCTGCCTGGATATCTGAACTCCCACACAAAACTACCCCAATGGCATGCAATATGTTCTGGCTACACAAGGTCTTGCAATGTGCGCTCTCTTTTTTTTGCAGCTGAATCCATGCAAGCAAACGAAAAAAAGGAGATATGAGGCTATTATAAGTGTTTTTTGCAGCTGTTCTGTTTTTTTTTTGCATCATTGCTGCCTGCGCTCCTCTCCCATTCCACTTTATTTATTCCCTGAAGAAATCATGGGACAATTTCCCGGACAAAACAACAACGGACACATGGTATGTTTGTTGTGGGAGTTGGCAGAATCCCGTCTGATGAATCATCGGCCAGCTATTTACCTGAGAAATTCCCTTCATCTTCTGAGCAACACGCATCGGTATTGCCCTCCCTTTTGCTCCAAACTGAACATGGGATGCCCCGGTGATCGCCACAACTATGCCCTGCTGTTTGGCGTCGGCCAGCACTTCGACAATGGTCATGGCCATTGTGTGGTCCACAAGCAACCGCGCTTGGGCAAACTTCGACGGTCCTGGGCCCCGTGGCAAGCTCGCTTTGTATGGCAGCAGCTTCTCTTGGAGAGAGGAACTCCTCTCCCATCCTGGTACAACCACTCCACCTCCGCCAAGTGGTGGCACATACTTGCGCCGGTCGCGGTCACTGAGTGCCTTCACGCCGTGTGCTTCTACATTCCGTAAAACCTGGCATTAAAGGAGCACGAACATTAGGTGCAGGCAGCAAAATGGGAAAAGACCAAGGAGAGACTGGGAAGGCTGCAAGAAGAGCAGCCCTGAAGAGCAACCATACAAGAAACAGAAACAAATCCCTTCCTTCTACAACTCCCCCCCCCCTCCCTCCCTTCCCCACCCCCACCCCTTTTAAAAGAGGGAGATGTGAGGAGCATTGATAAGAAACCAATCTTTCTAAGAAGCGTAGAAACGAGCAGAGAAAAAAACATCCAGCAGGACACCTATTGACTCCTTTGAGAAACGGCTCATCAGAGTTTGCGGCTCCCAAAGGAAGAAAGCCTTCCTTCATCAGTCTCAGATTTACCGTCTAGCAAGCTCCACCCATATGGACCTAGCCTGTTCCAAGCATGGGCACCACCTCTGCCCGCAGGTGCAAGTTCAAATGTGCACTTTGCATGAACTTTGTTCAAAGGTCAGATAAGTTCTCTGGTAAAAAACAGAACCAGCAACCAAAGGGGCTAGCTCAGTTGACAGAAGCAGCAACCAGCAACCAAAGGGGCTAGCTCAGTTGGTACACCCATGAAATGTTGGAATACAGACCCAAGTTCGAATCCAGATGGAATCGGATGACCAGAATGAAATAATTATGAATAACCTGGGTCTGGGTCAGTTCACTGATAATATTTCAAGGCCGTTGCCCTTTGCACAAAAAAAAAAAGAAAAAGAAAAAGAAAAAGAAAAAAGAAAACAGAGAAAAAACAGATGCAGCACGCGTGGGCACAACCTCTGCCTCCTGGTGTACGTTCAAGTGTGGACTTTTGTGCATGAACTTTGTTTAAACGTCATGTAAATTCTCTGGTAAAACAGATGCAGCAAGGCATCCAACTTATCAGAGAATTTATCTGACCATCGAACAGAGCTAGTGCGCTCTTTTCTTTCTGTTGCTTCTTCACATGAGCTCGATTTTTGTCAGCTTTGAACCGAAGTCGTAAATATGACCTATATACCGCATTCTTTGGAGGCTGGCAGAGGCCTGATGCCACTGGACCAAAAAGGCTGGTGGCGCCAGCCAAAACAAAACAAAACAAAAAAGGTCGCGTTGGCGTTTTGGCAAAAGCCTGGCGTGCAATTGTACTCCGCCTTGGCAACAAGAGACTCGGAGGTAGTGGTGGTTTAACCCTTTTCTCTCCTCACCTTCAATACAGGAAAATTGAATGATTCTAATGATAGAAATTCCCCCTGGGGGGATCACTGCCCTCCTCCCCCTCTCCACGCACGTTTCAGCTTAAAAATGTCAGGATTTCCCTGCACAGTCAATCCCCAGTAGCCCCTGGGCAATCAATGCTGGCGGTTTTTATCAGGTTTTTTCTTAGTCTCTATGCATATTCTTTGTACATGGGACGCTGGACCCAGTTTCCATCAGGTGCCTCCCCCCAATAGCACTAGTGGTGTCTGCTCGTGCCAGCACTGCTGGTGGACTTTAGGGGTTGAGACCGTTGAGCTAAAAAAAAAAAAAAAAGCCACATTCTGCTCTCATCTTTCAAAGTTTTTAATAGCATGCAGAAGCAAAGGAAAAGAAATACAAGAGTCATCTCTCTCTCTCT
>BFEA01000039.1:1315263-1328217 GCA_003427395.1 Chara braunii
CAATGTTAGTTCTACAATCTCTGAGAGGCTGTCCCGATCTATTCCTTGTGCTGAGTGTTCTTGCTGCAGCCCTGAAATGTTATAGTCCTATAACCTCTGAGCAGTCCTGACATGCCATAACGGTTTCAGTTCTACAATCTCTGAGAGGCTGTCCCGGTCTGTTCTGAGTGTTCTTGCTGCAGTCCTGAACTGTTATAGTCCTATAACCACGAAGCAGTATTGTTTCTGCTAAGCGGTTTCGGTTCTACAATCGCTGAGAGGCTGTCCCAGTTCTTTGCTTGTTCTGAGTGTTCTTGCTGCAGCCCCGAACTGTTATAGTCCTATAACCACCGAGCAGTACTGTTTCTGCTAAGTGATTATAGTTATGTAATCTCTGAGAGTCTGTCCCGGTCTGTTGCTTGTGCTGAGTTTTCTTGCTGCAGCCCTGAACTGTTATAGTCCTATAACCACAATGCCCGTTTTTTTGTTCGTGCAGGTTTTCATTGGAGAGCTCGGTGAATACTTGGATCCACGTCTTAAGACCAGGCTTCTTCCGTTCAGGTACCCGGTCGCTGAGCCGACGTCGACCCCAGGCCCGTCGAAAACCAAGCCAGGCAAGCGGCGAACGCCTCCTCCAGTTGTAGTCTCCCCGCAGACGTGTGTCGAGTCCTCGGCAACTCTAGAGAAAGGTTCAGGTACAAAGCCGAAAACTCCGAAAAAGAAAGTACTTGTGGAGAAAGCTGCGGTGTCTTCGAAAGGGAAAGGCAAACCTCCGCAAGACGAGCTGGGTACGGAGCCGAAACCTCCGAGTACCTGCGGCGAAAACTGCGGCGTCTTCGAAAGGAAAAGGCAAAGCTCCGCAAGACGAGCTTCAAGTTCCTCGAGGTCTTGTTCTCGGCGACTCACCGACGAGCTGACACGGACCTGGAACGAGCTGAAGAGTTTAAAGGAGAATAAAATTTCCCAAGAGCTTTTTTACCTGCCCATGTCGTGTCTTCGACGACCGCCGAAGGATGGAACGGGAAACAGGCCACTCGAGATTCGGGAGCCCGAAGACGACCATTTTTCCACAATCATGGATTCGATGATTACTTGCCCGACTGGGGATCATCTTCCCTTCATTGGTATCGTGGATCCGTCGGAGGTGAAAGATAAGAGGGACGTGGATGTGGCCCAGTTACGCAAGGGTGGCTACACCATATATGTTCTTGGAGGTGGACATTGCCGGGAGGCGAGGGAGCGCCTGCAGAAGATCTACCCTGACAAGGAGGATTACAAATGGAATGTGTGCTATGTCTATGCGGGTCTGACTACAGAAGAAGCGAGGCAGGTGGGTCACAAACACAATTTGGCAGCTGGCTACCACAGAGATTTGAACTTCATCGAGAAGATGAAATGTTGGCGTAACATCTTCGAGAGAATGGGGTCTGTGAAGAACGCTGAGGTGAAGTTGGCCTGCCTGCGGGAGTTCGGCATACCGTGTTCTACCAAGAAGCTGCAGAATAATGACTCATTGTTGCAGATCGCGATGCATCCCAAAGAGATCTGGGACCTGCAACTGCGGATTTTTGAGATGTGGCAGAAGGGGGAGGTCAAGAACCAGAAACTCAAGCCTCTGGCGAAAAGTCAGATCCGCACAGACGTCGCTCCAGAGTCCATCGAGTCGGAAGGTGGCAAGAAAAAGCGCGGGGCGAGAAAGCCGGACAGGGCTGTCGCAAAGCAGCAAGAGATGACGTTCTTCAATCCTCGCCTAAAATTGAAGGACAACAAAGTTGTTTCGGCCCCGGCTGACATGTCTGCGCAGCCGTGGATTACGATGGGCAATATCCCGCACGACGCTATCATCCCCATCTTGACGAAAGTTGTGTCCAAGCAGATCTCCCCGGAAGAGATGGAGAGGAAGTTCAAGGTCGTGAAGAAGTTTGGCTACGTTGCAAAGGCCTTCTGGGATGATGTCAAATGCAAAGACTTCAAAACCGCAGAGGAGTTGTATCCTTTGCACACCAAGAAGGAGGTTCTCGAGCCATTCATTGGGAGTTTTGAGAGGCGAGGGGCGAAACCCACTGCTTTGCTAAATCACACTGGACGAGCGAAGGAGTGGAGGAAGATGGAGGACAAGAGGATTAAAGATGCACAAAGAGCGAGTCACGATTTCTTCCGAGCGCATTCCCTGGACGACCCTTTCGCGGACTGGACCGACGTGAAGTACGAAGGGTGCTTGGGGCAGGTCAAGGTCATTCAAGGCGATATGTTGCATTTGGCACAGCTCCAAAAGGACAAGGTGCTGATTTCCCTTTCCATCTTCGATTTGCCCTACGGCTTTGCGCACAAAGGACACGCGCGTGACACGGAGTCGTTCCCGAAGAGTGACATTGTCGCTGTGCTCCAGAATGTCAAGGAGGTTTCGAGCGCATCGCTCTGGACAGTCGCTGCTTTCTGCTCTGTGGACATGCTATCCTCAGTGAGGTCCGCATTTGCGAAGATCTGCAATGCTGGTCAACAGCTTGTCACGTGGTGCAAGCCAAACACGACGAATCCCGGTGGCCCGAGACTTGTCAGCGCGACGGAGTTCTGCATTCTGGGGTACTACAATGTGACAGGCCAACGTGAGATGACGCATTACAACTTCACTCTCACCGATCCCCGCCACAACTTCCAACTTTTTGATGCGGTCACGCGAAAGTTTGTGCACCCGGCTGATGACAAGGTGCTTTGTCCGTACCAGAAAGCTTATGCATTGTATTCCTTGTTGGTCACACCAGGTGCCACCGTTTTGGACGGCTTTTCGGGCTTAGGTACGGGGGCCATTGCTTGCGTGATGGCGAACAGGAACTGTCTTGTCGTGGAGCTGGACAAGCGATGTGCGAAGGGAATCCGCATGAGGCTGCTCACTGACCTCGAAGGGACGTTGCAGAGAGAAAAGCCAAAAGAGGGGAAGGGCAAGTCGAAGGAACAACACCCTGATGCGGACGTTGAGGTGTCTGGGGATCACGACCTCGAGGTGGAAGAGCAACATGCTGAGGAAGCCACGGCGAGGGAGACTTCCGGCCAGGAGATGACGCAGGAGACGTGGGAGCCCATGCCGGGATTGATTGCAACCGAAGCCAATCTGCCGGCAGGATCTGACCAGCGTGAGGAACCGCCCGTGGCAGTACCTCCAGAGGAGTAGATGGCACAAAGCCAGGACTCAAGTCAAGCGATAGGGCCAGAAACACGAGGTCGTAAGAGAAAGATCGGAGGATAGGAGGCGGTCAGCTCCTTGTGATGGGTCTGTGCAGCAATGCTCGGTCGCGTGTGCGGAAATAAGCAAGGGCGCATATAGTTCTATAACTTGTTTTTGTTATAGAACTATATTTGAGACCGGGGAGTGCTGTTGTTGTCGTCGTCGCTTGTTTATGTTATAGAACTATATTTGAGACCGGGAACGCTGTTGTTGTCGTCGTCGCTTATTGTAGTCCTATATCGCTTCTCATATTTCTACACCCACTGTGAAAGACTTCTATATCTGAGACTGGGGACTGTGCGCACTTTTGTTTCGTCCTTAGTCCCGGATCTAGTGACGCTTGGATCAAGCCGTTTTTCCACTGTCGTAGGGATGTAGTCCTGTGTTCACTTTTGATGTGATGTAGTCCTCTACCCGCTTTTGCTGTGACGTGGTCTTGGATCCACTGTTGTACTAGTACTGGCTCTTGTCCTTTTAGCACTTTTAGCACTTTTACCCACCAGTGGTCATTCTACTCCTGTTTTGATGGCAAACATTTCTCTTTTTTTCTTTTTTTTTTTCTTTTTTTTTTTTCTTTTTTTTTTTTTAATTTTTTTTTTTGTATGTTTTTTTTTGTTTTTTTTTTTTTTTTTTTTTTTNTTTTTTTTCTTTTTTTTTTTTTAATCTTTTTTTTTAATCTTTTTTTTTCACTTTTTCTCTTTTTTGAGGCGGCTGTTGTGTCATTTTCCTTTTGGGTTTCAAGGACATAAGTCTTGAGTGAGGTTTTGTCATTTGTCCCGAGTTCTATTCGGACTTAACAATTTGTTTTCCATTTTCTCTTGGGGAATTGGTTGAGCACACAGGAACGTGGCTGGCTCCGCTGCGTCGTTTCCTGCCCGCTTTTTCGGGTGTCAAAATAGTTCGTTTGATACATTTGTGGTTCTGCTCGGTGTGATAGCTGAATGATTGTGGTCCTTTGCTCTGTGCGAAGCGTGCTGCCATGTCTTTGCTTCTGCTCACTATCGTTATTGGAATCATGCCCTGACAGTGGCGAGCGTCTCAGTTGCTTTAGTCCTGTAATCGTTCTCGTTGTTCGAGCTACAGCATCTGAATGATTGTAGTCCTGTAATCACTGGGGCGGGTCGTGCCACAGTCCTGGTTTTGCTCGGTATCGTTGTTGGAGTCGTGGCCTGACAACGGCGACCGTCTCAATTGTTGGAGTCCTTTACTCGTTCTCGTTGTTCGCCCTACAACCTGTGAATGATTGTACTCATCTAATTATTCTCATTGCTTGAGCTACAGCCTCTGAATGATTTTAGTCCTATGTTAATCACTTTGGCGGGTGGTGTCACAGTCTTGTTTCTGGTCCGTCCTCGAAATGGTTTGTTTGCAGCAGTCTGAAATCGCTACCAAACGCATCGTTGCTCTCAAACTAGTCCCTTGAATGTTGAACATTTGTTTTGACGCCTACTTGATACTGAACAAGGCCTTTTTCGCAAACATGTTTTAGAGTCCTCTACATATGGCCTCTTTGACAAACATGTTCTAAACAGTTTGCAAGCAGAACAGTTCACATTTGTGCACCTATCTAGATTCACGCTATGGATCCAATCCACTTTGCTAGTCGGACCTCGGCACGTCACTCGAGTACCCTGCTGCTATTGTAATGATTATGGATGAGGTGTTGGACACCGTAGACTCATTTCGCAAGTAAATATGGGGAGCTGGATTAGTATCTATCGCCAAGGATAACAATCACGTATCCCATGGTGATCTGGGTTGATGTCTGGAGAAATGGTGGTGCGGTGGATTATTTTTTTTCGATTTTTGTGCGGAGGAGTTCTGTTTCTCATTGATATTTCATTCCTACTGGTAGCTATCATGGAGGTGTGTTTAGTTCTGAACTTGTGCTCCTACTTCTCGTGAATAAAGGAGGAGCCTACTAGTGGTATTGATTCTCTATGCTTTCTCGGGACTTAATGGTGTCAAAGGAGTTGCAATCCTGAGTTGTATCTTGATTGGGCGTTTTGCCTTGGTATTTTTTTGATAGGCGAGTAGGTCGGGTGTTGTGTGGATAATCGGGGACTTTGACCTGAGGGTATTGGAGGCATGTCATTTTCAAATAGTCACGATCGCTGGTTGATGCACAACCTGTCAGCAACCTCTACTTGTGCCCTAAATAGCCGGATAGTTATTGGGGTGAGGAATTAGTTCGGCGCTCTGACGAATGCGATTTTTTGCAGAGTTTGTTGTGATGATGCTTGAAGTATGAGTGGATGACGGGAATTATCCCAATAATTGTTGAAAGGCTCTTGAGTATATTGGATGTTTACCTCTATTATCTCCTTTTCTCACTCTGCTTACCTCTGCCTCGCTCCCTTTGTAAGATACACTTCCACTACTCTACCTTTCTCCTCTCTCTCTTTTCTCTCCCTCTCTCTCTCTCTCTCTCCCCCTCTCCTTAACCTCTCGCGCTCTTTTTCTCGAATATATGATGCGCCCTCCTCCCCAGTACCTCTCCCGTCTTCTGAATCGTCTGACCACCCTTGTTATGATCGTAGCATCTGTTCATTTGAGTGTGCAATTGTATTTCTGACTAGATGCTTGTCATTGTAATAAATGGATGGTAAGCGTTGTGTGCTAGGACGAGGATGCACTCAAACATTTTTCTTCCTTCGCCTGCCCTTTGTGAAAGTAAAATGCCATAAGAAGAGTTGATGATCCCTTTCTTCTTTGGGCCCGAATTGCATCGAGCAAAGCTTTGCAGCCTGCCATGACTATGCTCGTGGGGGTTTAGTATCATATTACACACTCACAGGGCACTTGCGCCCGCCCGTTTGCCAGCAGGGAGGTCGACTCCCCCCTACCAGGTTGTATACAGTTGTTCGATGTGTGAGGCTTTAAATGGGGATAGTCACTTTTGGAATGATAATCTCCTCTGAAGGAATAGAGGATTTGACGTTTATTGTGTTTCCTTCCGACGGTATTACGCTCACTATTTGTTATTGTTTGCTATGTGACAAAATCCATCTTCTCACCGAACGGATGATACTGTGAGCTCATTCAGGGGGAACATGCGTGGATGGGGCAGTTTGACCCACCGTCCCGCCCGGCTCAGGCATTGATCTCTCTTGTGCATCCGAGGGTCATGGAATTCGTCAAGATCAATTCTCTCTATGCTCCTCCCCCCCATCCCCTGCTGATTTCTGTCCTGGCTTTCAATGACTGGGCTGACATTGTTTGGGCTTCCACGTATAATAAAGAGTCATTTCCACATATGTCTAGGGATTACGTCCTAGGAGCTAAGGAAATGCTGGATGAGGATATATTGGTTGACGCTTCGATCAGGGATGAGGTGTTGATGAAAGAAAAGGTTCTCATAGATTTGTGGAATGCAGTGTCGGAATTTCATGCGAATCTACTCCTCCCCTCCCCTCAGGAGCCTTATGGCTCGGATCCGAACTCTGATGAGGAGGATGGTCTGCCGCTCACTGAAGAGGAGAGGGTTTTTCATACTACGTTTGTGGCGGAATCAAGCGCTCAGCTAGCTGTTGGGTTAGCAAAGGAGAAAACAAAGGATGTCAACAAGTTCCTCCGAAATGTTTTTCTCCCAATCGCTCCGCCAAGATGGATTGAATCGGAGGCGAGGGCAAAGGGAGACAAGATATGGGATTTTGAGACCTTGAACCATTTGGGTCCCATTAGTGTTAACGCATATAGGCTATTGGCTTCTCTCACCGAGGAAGAAGTAAATCCCTGCCGTGAGCGAGCGCTCAATGAGAATACTGAGGTGATTAAGGGACCATATCCACGAACGGCGGATGCCATGAAGCTCCCAACGGTTGGACGGTTTGACCCTCTAAAATGCACTGTTTCCTCCACGAACCTTGCGATTAGAGGTTTTTATCCCCCCAAGAGACAGACTGGGCTGGCGGAGTTGAAGAGGATACGGAATGTGGGGAGACCGTATTTGAAGTGCCGTTGTGTGGAGTTGGGAAAGGGGGATTGTAAGATTAATGTAATGTGGTTTGATCACGTGCTTTGGTACATGCTTGCCAATCCGGATCTCATGTTTCCTGCACCCCCGACGCTCTGAGCGAAGATGAAAGCAATGAGGACTTTTTTGAAAAAGACTTGGCGGATGCCCATCCTAGCTAGTGTGGTTTTCATGGTGAAAATGACACATGTCGTAGTTGGTAATCTTGTCATAAGACAGGAGAGGATACTTGATGATGAGTCCCTCATGGTGAGGAAGTTTCTGAAGAAAATGGCTTCACTGTTGCTACCTAATCGCTACCTCAATAGTCCATCTAAGCGCAAGAGGCCCCTTGCCCAAGATGCTCGCCCTGCGAAGCGTCCTAATAGGACGATCCTGTCGTATTACGTCACGCCGCAGCAGGACCTGCCAGCAGATGAGGATGAGTGGCACATTGTTGGGAAAGCGCGTCTTGTCGTTGCTGCAACCCCGCCGGATTCTACAGTGTCATTTCAGGCTGACACTGTGAATTCTGCCTCCAACAAACAACCGTTGAGGGGCAACAGGGCTAGTGCACCGAGTAGGATATTGTTCCGTTTGTAAATAGACAGTGGTGAGGAGGGAAGGGCTTATGTCCCTGTATATAGGCATTTTTGTTATGCACTAATATTGCTTGATTGTGATTTGGTTAATGTGTGATATGCAGGGAGTAATGGAGGGGGAGGGCAAAATGGTTGTTGACAAGGTAGGCAAGAATAAGTGGTCAGGTGCTCCATCGCCACGAGCAGAGTTATACATCCACACTAAGTATGAGAACAGGGCAATGGAGGTTGTCTGATTCAGGTCCATTATTGAGATGGCTTTCGAGCGTTTTTTTTCGCCCACTGTGATTATCCTCCTTGCAGTTGTAGTATTAGGATGGACTTACCATGAGTCGCTTGATTCTCTCTTGTACATGTCATCTTCGGTGTCCAGGGACTTTGTTTTGGAGGAATGGCTCGGTTTTTGTATTGCCAGAGCTCATTGTCCTTGTGTGTTGAGCATATTCTGTCGTTTCCATGCCCCTGAGACTACCAATATGACTCAACCTTTCTCTACCCCTTCTCAACATGTTCTCACAATGAATTTTTCTGTTTCTCAAAATCGACAGTTGGCCTGGCTACTCTCCCAGGGGTTAAACCACATCCCCCCTCGCCCACGCTCTGCCCTTCGAGCGATCCAGTCCTTCCTTGCTTCGGGATCTCATTCGTCAACACATGCTGGGAAAGATGTTCATCCCGCCACCAGCAGTGAAGCTGGGTACTGCTTTTGTCAAAAAACAGCTTAACTTGCAAATCGCCAGTCTTGGTCTTAGACGACATTCGGACCCACCGTGTCTATTGGATACTAGTTCAGTAAGGGCTGAAATTAGCTTTTTAACAAGGAATTTGTTTGTGTCTAGAACAGACAAGGCGGCTAACACTCCATCATTTTCTTGCATGCACTTAGTTAGAAAGTTTGCCCTGGAAAGGTTATCTGGAGGGGACTTTGTGAGAACGGACCTTGATAGTATGAAAATCCTGTGTGAGGCCAGGGAATCTTTGGCTCGTGTTTCGCCAAGCATCATGCTTGGCCCTGAGAAAATTCCACACCTAATGGCCTTGTACAAACATCACAAGAAAGCTTTCAGATGGTTAACTAATGCTGCCGAAACTTTTCTCACTCCAGTAGCCTCCCTTTGTGACGAAGTGATTAAAGCCTTAATTTCCCTCGTTAAAACCCGTTGTAAGGAAGTGACTGATGGAATTCGTATCTTTCATGGGGTAGAAGCGACTGTCTGGTGGACCATTGATTCGATTCAGGATTATTGTTATAATCTGCTTGAAAATAATTTTACGGTTTTTTTGGGGGACATCACCAGGTGTTTTGAAACCATCCCCACTGGTTCTGATGAGGATGGTCTCCCAGTTGCCTTCAGGTTTTTCGTGGACATTGCTTGGAAGATTGTTGACGCAAGAAAAATTGGATCAATGATGAAGTGCAGGATTTTGAAGAATAGGGAGTTTGAATGCGCAATGGCCAGCAAGACGGTTGTCTGTGGACATTCCATAATCCTCCTAAGAAAGGATGATGAGGTAATCCAATTAGTTGATTGGGTCCTCTGCAGGTGCTACATATCGTTTAGGGGGGTGATTTGGAAGCAAGTCAAGGGAATTCCTATGGGATTGCCGTGTGCCCCTTCTCTCTGTAATCTCTATTTTTTTAAATATGAGTTTCAACTCATCATGCGCATTATTCGTAATAGAGCCTATGAGGTCATACCGATGTTGAAATATACCTACAAATATATAGACGACTTGCATAGCCTGAACAATCCGTTTACCCTCAAGTTTTTGGACCCTGACCAGCCGAGGGTGGATTCTAACATATTTCACATATACCCCATGCACTTGATTGATATCAAGAATCAGACTGAGGTGTTTGTGAAGCATGAGTCTGGCGAGGTGTATGACCTTAAGACCCAATTCCTTAATTATGAGATTTCGGTAATCTCCGACGCCACTGGCGCCAAATTTGATAAATGTCGCTCATTGAATTTTCCAATATGTAAATATGTGAAATTTGATTCCAACAGGCACATTCAACTATCTGTGAATATCATAATTGGCCAGACTGCAGCCGTATTACTTCTCTGCACCTCTTCGGATACTGCGCAAAGGAAATCATGCAGTTAGTCAGTGATATGGTGAATAATGATTTCGTTCTCAGAAAATGCCTTGCTTGTGTGTTTAGGGTCCTTAACTCACCTTCTTCGTACATGCTTCCTAGAACGGATGTTCAGGAGACTGCAGCAAGGTTCAAGGTATGAGACTTCTGAAGAAAAGACTCTGCTCGTCTGCAAACCTTGCATATGTTGGTGTTTCTGTCTGTGTGATGTCTACTTACCAGCCCGACCAGTAGGGCTGTTATGGTAGTTGGCTGGTACCTAGCCTCATTAAGGCAGGTACCAGTTACCTGCCTTAACGGTCCTTGGTCAGCCAACGAGGCAGGGGCGGGACACACACACACACACACACACACACATACGCGTGATTTACGAATATATGTATAGATAAGGAATGGTAAAATAATAATAAAAAATTGATGAGGACATACATGAGTATATGTAATTTTTTCAATAAAATGGGAATCGTAAGCATCATACGAGGATGCGGGTTAATATGCGTAGGATGGTGCAAGAAGTATGTCTTGAGTCTATTCAGTTTTTTCCCCCAGGAAGCTTGACGTTTAGTTATGTGTCATTGATCCTTTCCCTTTTTTAGAGGTCGACCTCTTATATCATAACAACTTGTGGTATGTTCACAATTATGGGTCCCCTTGATGGTAATGTGACTGCTAAATGGAAAACTGAAGCCGTTTTGCAACTGTTGTATTGAGCCCCACGACATGTAAAAGGGACAACCCCTTAGATTTCTCCCTTATAATACGAGCCGTAAAATTTATATGGTCGCGAAAATTGGAGGCTGTCATGGTTTGGATGAGGTACCCCAATTCTTGTGGGCCTACCTCGGGCGAACCTCTCTGCTTTAAAAAAAAATGGTACTTGTGCCTTCGAAAACAGGCGCGAATTTGAGTGAGTATTGAAGGCCCCAAAACAGAACTACGTCGTATGAAGAGTTGCTGACGTTCCAAGTATTTATCGGGTGACTCAGAGTAGTTAGGCCCTCTCTCATTGGTGGACTTGAGGGCAGCGGTTCTCATAATGATGATTCTGCCTCCTAAAGTGTCACCACTGGCGCTTGGTTGATTAGTTCGACGATACTCCCACGCGCGTTTGCCGGTTCCAGTCTGCGCCATCGCTCCTGATTTCTATCTCTCTCGCTGTCTCTCTCTCTTTCATCATTTTTTTCTCATTCTCTCTCTCTCTTTCCCTCCCTATCTCCCTCGCTCGCACGTTCTTTTGTCCCGTCCTCCTCCTCTCTTTCTTCCGCTTGCCTACCTGCTAGTGTTCTCTCTTTTCTTCCTCTCTCGCATCCTGTTTATTCAGCATTTCTCTCTACAAGCTTCCTCCTGCTTGCCTATGTGATTGCTGGAGTTCGACCAATTACGTTTTCTTCGCTTGCTCGACGGACTGCGAACATGACTGGAGCATCGTCCTCTTTGACTATGCGCCCTGCGGTAATATGAGCGAGCTCTAAGATTGTCATGCCCGCCACCCACCCCCTCCCCGTCCTTGTGTCATCTCTATCCCTGATGTGCTCGAAAGCACCCAGTCCCCTTCGGAGCGCTAACTAAGGGTTTTTTTCTTCCCCTGATGAGCCAACCCTGGTGGGAGTTGGCGAAATGGCCTTTGGGAGTCCCCACTACCCCCCTTTGTTGCGCATCTTCTTTTTTTTCCCATTTTTATTATAAGTACTTGATGTTACCTGACCATGTTGCATGTGAAAAAAACCTGCTTTGTTTCTGTATAATGTTTTTCTTGTAGGAGCTCGTTGCTGCTTCTGGTTTATCTTGAGGCATTCTTGATAGATGGAGGGAGCCATTTTTGTTCTTGGCATCGTCGTCGTCTGGTCAATACTTTTTGGATACCTAGCCTTCATTTTCCAGTTAGAGGACTGAGTCTCTCGTCTCAAGGCTTGTTGCTGTTAGTTTTTGATACATAATAATTGCTTTATTGCTACTGGAGTCGGGGGAGGTGTTTGGCGTAGGAATGGCTGGATGGATGTTTCATGGGGGAGCTTGATTAAGATGGGTGGTGGTGGTGGCTTTCGTCATCCTGACGACATCCTCGCTTGTTTTGTTTTTTTCAGTAGGGGCTGATAATCGCAATAATGATGGTGGAATGTGCTGGATAAGTGTTCCTCGTGATTACATGAGGGTGGGTGACATAACCCTGGTTGTAGTTTACCTGGCCTTCTTGGTAGTTATCATGATGCTCCTTGTAGTCGGTGACGAGCGTATGGCTCGAGTACCCTGTTGCTATTGTAATGATTATGGATGAGGTGTTGGACACCGTGGACTCGTTTCGCAAGTAAATATGGGGAACTGAATTAGTATCTATCGCCAAGGATGACAATCACGTATCCCATGGTGATCTGGGTTGATGTCTGGAGAAATGGTGGTGGGGTGGATGATTTTTTTTCGATTTTTGTGCGGAGGAGTATGTTTCGGTTTCTCATTGATATTCCATTCCTACTGGTAGCTATCATGGAGGTGTGTTTAGTTCTGAACTTGTGCTCCTAGTTCTTGTGAATAAAGGAGGAGCCTAGTAGTGGTATTGATTCTCTATGCTTTCTCGGGAATTAATGGTGTCAAAGGAGTTGCAATTCTGAGTAGTATCCTGATTGGGCGTTTTGCCTTGGTATTTTTTTGATAGGCGAGTAGGTCGGGCGTTGTGTGGATAATCGGGGACTTTGACCTGAGGGTAATGGCGGCATGCCATTTTCGAATAGTCACGCACAGCCAGTCAGAAGCCTCTACTTGTGCCCTAAATAGCGGGATAGTTATTGGGGTGAGGAATTAGTCCGGCGCTCTGACGGATGCGATTTTTTGCAGAGTTCGTTGTGATGATGCTTGGAGTATGAGTGAATAACGGGAATTATCCCAATAATTGCTGAGGTTCTTGAGTATATTGGCTATTTACCTCTATCATCTCCTCTTTCTCACTCTGCTTACCTCTGCTTCGCTCCCTTTGTGAGATGCACTTCCACTCCTCTACCTTTCTCCTCTCTCTCTCTTCTCTCTCTCTCTCTCTCTCTTTCTCTCTCTCTCTCTCTCTCTCTCTCTCTCTCTCTCTCTCTCTCTCTCTCTCTCTCTC
>BFEA01000039.1:1378014-1406755 GCA_003427395.1 Chara braunii
GATGAGGGACAAGGATAGAGGATGGAGGCTGGAGGAAGAGGGAGGAGGGCGATGAGCATGGATGGAGGAGGAGAGAGGAGGGCGATGTGCATGGACACACACACACACACACATGCTCACCTTCGCACAGCAGGCGTGTGCACTCCAATGAAGCTTCCCCGACCTGGCGAACTCGAAGACTGACTGCTGCACCATTTTTCCGTGGGGGCGCGCGAAATACCTACCACTTCGAATTCGAATTCCTGCCGCCACTGCTGCAAGGGCATAACAGAAAGATGTGTGCCCCTCGTGAGGGCATTTTGAGGACGGACAGAGAAAATGCCACCAGCGGTCCAGTAAGGGCATATCAGAAAGTTATGCCCCATGCTGACAGGGGCCTGCGGAAAATTTCAGAGGCCCAAGGGGCACAACAGGGTAAGTCGGCCTTCACAGGGGCACACCGCAAATAAACGCAAACTTCAGAGGCATTTCGAAAATTTTCCCTTTCTTTTATTGTGCCTAGGTTACCTCTTCCTAGTTTGAATGTCTTGGATCTTTGGATTATATCTGTTTTCTTGTTTGGGTTACTATCGATTATGGTCGTATTTTTCTTCCACATGGCGTGTAATTCCGTTTCTATGAGATGGTTAATGGTAATGAGGGGGTTGTCAGGAATGGTGTGATTGTCCTCAAAAGTTTGTTCGCATCTCTTCTTCCATATGGCCCATATAGTCGCCTTTCTTATTTGTGAAAAGAGAAATAAGTCAAAGCCTTGAAAGAGAGGGAGGGGGGGGGGGTTCTATGTCTAGGAATACAGTGCCAGGGTTATTTGTATCACTTTGTTGGAGAGCTTGTTCCAGGTGTTCTCCATCTCACACCAGAGGTTTCGTGCTTTCTCACATTCTAGGGAGCAATGGTTGAGTGTTTCTTTAGCCTCCGAATCGCAAACTTTGCACCATGAAGCCTATTCTGTTCTGTCCTCCTTTCTTCTTCTTTGTGCTAGCCAGTCATTTACTGGGACTGCTCTGAATGTTATGAGCCATAGTAAGCTTGCCAATTTCACCTGCTTTGCGCAGAAGATTCATGACGAGGAGGGGTTAATTCTTCTTCTTGCCATCTTTTTTGGATGATTGTATTGGATGAGATGGGTGTAGAAAACAGTTTATAGCCTAATTTGGTTGTGTAGTCTGTCAGCTTGTGTCTTCTTGACACAGCCGTAGTGTTATTAGGGATGTTCCAACTTCCAAGACCATTCGGCAGGGTCGATTTCCAGGTGTTGAATGTCTGATTCCGGGTTGTAAACTGTATTAATCTCTCCTTCTAGAACTCTAATTCTTCTAAGGTTACTGATTTTGAAAGAACCCTCTGCCCTAATTTCCTCTTGTAGACTGCTTACTGGGTTTCCTATTTCTTTCAAGGGGTAAATGTTGCATCCAATCCAATCTTTCTGTGTTGGTAATTTTTAGTTCTTGGATATTTTTCTGGTCTTTCTGTGCCGCCCATTCTCCTATTAGCCATTTTTGCTCCGATCTTAGTAGGCGCCTCCATTCCATAGGTATAGAATCTATGATGCATGCAAGGTTGGCTTGTAGGTTATGTTTCCCCTTGAGAGTTAGTCTCAAGTCCTTCTCAGTTTTCCAATTGTTGGTGGAATCGTCCCACAGGTGTTGGATCTGCCAGATCCCTTTTTCCAGCCATTGTCCCCATTTGGCATTTGTTTTGTCGAGTGACAGGATTTCTCCCCTTTCATTTTTGATCCAGGGTTTGCCGAATATGGCTTGCCTGAGTACTTCGTCCTTCCTTTTGGGGCCTATTTTATTTTTTGGGAATATTCTTCTCCACGTGTGGAGTAGTTGTTCCCAGAAGGGTCTGGATTGGTTGTTCCCTATTACTTCTGGTTGTTTTGTTTGTTGGTTGTGAAGCCTTCTGCAGTTTTGTATGGGCCAGTGTTTGTTGAGTAACCAGTACTGACCTGACATATTGGGGCGGGAGTTATATGGGGCTAGTTCTCTGATGTAATTGAGTGTCAGTGGGACCCATTGGAGGTTGCTTTGTAGAACGAGTCTTAGTATCCATTTGATTTGGAGGGTTTGTAGTTGTCGGTCTGGGTCCAGTAGACCTAGACCTCCTCTCCTTTTGGATAGCGCTACTATTTGCCATGCGACTTTGTGAATGAAGTTTTGCTTGTCAGGATTACCAGTCCACGGGTAGGCTGCTGCCTTACTTCTTATTTGTTGTTGAAAGCCCGGTGTTGGGAACCAAATGGATGTGGCGTACCACATCATGGCAAAGATTGAGTTGTTAAGCGCCAGAACCCTGCCGAGGAGGGATGTGGGTGGTGGAGTTGGAAGACCACCTTTTACCCTAGAAGAATGGACAAAATGCTACACATAGCCAGGACAACTCCCACATAATGCCGTGCTACATCTATTCGGGAAACTTACGCTAACACGTTACCCGGAACCCAAAGAAGAAAGAATGTACCTACATGCAATACAAGAATCAATCCTTCCAGTGTGAGCTTTTGCAAAGCTAGATTTCCAAGGATTCAGACATTTGAACAGTTCGAGAAGCCTTACACACTGCGCCAAAATGGTCAATTGTTGTAGCTGCACTGATGGGGGAGTTGCAAAGTAAAATGGAGGGGGTGAGCGAAGTTAGCACATATGCAAAGTTCAATGCCTATGGGATTGATCAGCCTGGGAAGAAATGTCCACTTTCTATATAATAATGAGAAATGTTGAACTGGAAGGCCAGACAGTCAGGGGAATGGTATACCAGATTAGAGTGATCGAGGGCAAAAAGGAACAAATAGCATGACCTGATTCCTCATCCTCAATCGAGGACCTTCCCTTCGGCCTGCAAGACTGCTGTTGGCAGATCACGAGCAAGAAGAAAGTCTCCTTTGGGGAGTACACAGTTAAATTTAGATATGAATTTCTCACTCCATGAGACAAAATGTCTAAAACAACAGCGATGGAAACATGGGAAAAGCACTGGAATGCTGATTGGTTTACCATCTGGAAAATTCACCAAGGAAAAGCATAGAAGCCTGCAGTTGCAGATCACCCACAGATGCCTGCCAACCATGGTTGGAACAGCAAGGGAAAGTTGTCCATGGGTGGGACAAGATGAGTTATGGCCCATCTCAAAGTCAAGAGTATGAGGTCTCCACGGTCGTTCTGAGCACAATGCGTTAATTGGGAAGATTGGTGGTAACTCCGGGGAACAAGATTTGTATGTATTTATTATTTATGCAATGGAAGGGAGTAGCAAGAAACCGCAATACAGACATAGGCTAAACTTACAATGAAAGATAATTCAGAAAACAGTGGTATGCCGGTTAGCGCAAACGGAGCGCAGCGCTATTCAGCGTTGGCGTCTGGTCAAGACCCATCGGGCAACCGGCCGCAGGAATCCAGCCCCGAGCCCCCCGACCAGCCGTCTCCCTCCCGCTCAGCCGCGCTACACGTCGTGGGTTCGAATTTCGAACCCGGTTAGCCAAGCCATCATCGCCATCAGCTAACAGGTAGCTTGCGATCCATGCACGAGCACTCGACTTTCTCTTCGTTTCCGCCATTTTCACTTCAAGGAGGCTTCGAAGAGAGCTCGACCCAACATGCCATCGCACTCAGCTACTGTCGACCTTGAAAACCTCCGATTTCTGCTGGAATCCCCGCAGATCAAGGGGGAAAAGATTGTCAGGAAAGCCATCATCAACGAAGTTGAAGAGGAAGTAACTGCATGGGATACCCCAAAGAAAAAATGGCTGACACCAATGTAATGTATGAAAGGCACACTTTAGTCTTCACGTTCTCCAACACCGGAGCACGCCTCCCGGCAGTAGAAAAAAGGAAATGGTTGACGAGAACATTCCAAGACCAAGAATCCATCAAAACCACAGCAGACGAATTCTCGATCCTCAATCTGAACAAAAACATGATTATGGTAAGCTTCAAGGACACCAACCAGGCATCACACCTGATCGAAAAGCATGATACTCTCAACTGCAGTGGGTCGGTCTGTTCCCTGGCTCATTGGAAACCAGAGAGTCCAGAAAGCGGAAATCTCGCCGACTGCATCCTACAAGCAGAGGTTAATGTGCGAACAGTTCTGGTTACTATTCGACAAGATCCCGATGAGAGGTCATCCCCTGATTAAGGATCAGCCCAAGGTTGAATACCCAGCCAATAAGATTCTGAAGTGGGTCCTCCTCACCCCAGAATTTATGGCACCTAACTGCGATTCAATGACAGCAATTCTGGAGGTTCACATTGATGAACCCCAGTCTTCCCCAAGGAATGGGAATGCGTCATAGATGACAAATCTTGCACGGTCATGGTCTCCACGAAAGCAGCCCCCATCTGTTTCAGATGCAGGGAGAGAGGCCATCTAGGGACTGACCCCAGATGCCCTCGCTCCCTCGACCACATGAGAGAAAAGAAACTTAGGCAGAGCATGCTGGTCGAGGTCGAAGATGCCAAAGGCATATAGTTCGTCAACGACCCAGAATATGATGGCTGGGTCTTCGACGATACCATCCCTGACCCAAAGTGGATCTGGACGTACAGCCACACAAACCCAGCGACGAAACAGCCGGACATTTTCCCCCCATCAGATAGCAAGTGGCAGGGGTTGGGATCCAAAAAGGTCAGCGTCTTCCTAGGTAAGCTTCACTCAGACCTAGTGATCGACCCTCGCGCAATTAAGGAAGAAAAGAAGCACGGGGACTTGATGTGGGATCTGGAATCAATCAGACACCAAACCACTGAATTATTCCAGAATTCATAAGACGGCAGCAAGTTCCTCCAGTCGGCCAGACAGATCATCGAGGAACGCTACCCCAAAGCGGAAAGTGCCCTAAAAAAACAGGTCTCCCCCCCAAAAGAACATAGACGACAGGGTAGGTAAGAAGAAGAGAAGAGAGAGAGAACAGAAGAAGAACACCGGATGGACCAACTCATAAGCGAACCTCTCACGAAACAACCCCCGAACAGACAAAAACACAGACTCTGATAAACAAACAGGCATGGACATCTCCCTCAAGGAGAACGACCCAAACAGCAAATCCAAAGAGAAAGAGGAGACCCCCATCCTGTGGCTGAGAGAATACTGAGAGAGATCTAAGTATGAGAGGGAGAAAGAGTTCGAGATTTAGGTGGCCTGTATGAAACACTGGGAAAAAATAGGGAAACCTGGGACAGGTAAGGCTGTCATGGCATGAATCCCTCCTTCCAAAAATTCTTTCGACCTGCTGCGACAGAAGATTCAATTGTCAGAATTCGGCGCATTCAGATATCATGAGAAAAAGAGGGAGAGGGAAGCAGGAGGATCCGACTAAGACCCAGGCCAGGACTCTCAGACCCCGAGAGACTCAATCAGAGGCATGCTGCCGAAAAACTGGAAACCATCGAAGGGAAGAGATAAGAAAACCAGAAAACCGTCGAAAGATACCAAGGGGCAGAAAAGCAAACAACGACGGATCACGCAAGAGAACGCGACGGTGGCTGCACAGACAAAACGTCTGTTCGATCAGAATGAGGATTACAGAAGAGGACACAGGAAAGAGTACATCACCATCCAGAAAGTCGCCGAGAACGCAGCCCCTCACGTCATTGAGACAGCAAGGTCGGAGTGTAAAACCATCAAAGGTGTTCGCCCCCTGGTCCTAGTCCGATACAGGAGCAGATTTTCAATGAATGGCAAGTTGTGACAGAGGTGTCCTGCGCCATACCCACCCTCAATGACGACCGTGCATTGACGAGGTGCATTAAGAACAGCATCTCCACCTGGAACACCGTCCCAGCACTCTAGCAGGCAAAATGTGTCCGTCAAAAGTTATGGCTGACTCACTAGCGAATATAATCAAGACACATCTTCTCACCTCGGAGAACTCCCTGCAAGAAGAGGCCACCCCGGTTTACGTTGTCATGGAGGAAGACGACAGCGACATGGACAAAGAAGACATTCTGAACAGCGACAAGGTGTCCCCAAGCGACGAAGACAAGAGTATCCCCCCTCTGCTTGAAGGCTGCCTAAGCTCGGCCCCAGGAAAGGAAGACAGCGGGGATATGACACTGAGAGCCCCAAAACAGACATGGCGATAGACTGAACAACGTCACCCAGACTGCATAGCTACCCCCACCACTCGAAAGAACAGCACCACACAAAGCTTTTGAAGATAGGTTGGTGAACAAGGATCACCATCAGCGGACGGCTACAAATACAGCTCCAATCAATGGCAGCCGGCACACCACAAGGAAATACAGTCAAGACTGACTGGCAAGCCAAAGGCCTCAAAATTATCAGCTGGAACGTCAATGGGCTAGCCAACACTATAACAGAGGAAGATAAACTATGCGGCATTCGGTTAGGCCTGTCCAACAAGAGCAAATCCAAACTGGATGTGATTCTACTTCATCTCACAAACCACTGAAGAATAAAAAAAACAATCGAAAAAAGCCTTGGGGGGGTGCACTTTCACCCTTTGGTCCCATCAAGAGGGACTCAGCAAATGAGGAACTGCAATCCTTATACCTAAGGTGTCCAAGATTCTGTCAATAGGACAGATTCTCAATAGCGAGGGAGATAGGATAGAAGGTAGATGGTCATGACTCGATATTAAGTGGCAAAGACGAAGAACTGAGAATTCTCAATCTATACGCCCCCAACATGGAAAACGAGCGACTGGTTTTCTTCAGCAACATCCAACCTCTCATCACAAATCCTCAACCGGTTATCATCGCAGGTGAATGGAATACGACCTTGGACCGCAACCTCGACCGAATTTCTCGATCCTTGTTGAAAGGCCCCACACGTACTGGAACCCACATAAGGAACATCATGCAGACAGGGACCACTGGTGTCCCCCAGGGGCCCTGGCTGGGCCCTGGCCTTGGACCTTAGCTGTAGAAGATAGGAAAGACAATGATGGGACGCTGGACCCGGTTTCCAGCATCTGCACTCCCCCTCAACACATCTTATTTTTTCAAAAAAGGGACGTTGGGCCCGTTTTCCAGCAGGTGATGCTCCCCACCAATAGATGGAGCCTCTCCCCGAGCGCTTGTGGTATCGGCTTGTACCAGTACCACTACCACGGCAGGGGGTGTTGGAAAAAAAAAAAAAAAAAAAAAAAAAAAGACAGATTTCAAATTGATTGATCCCTTCAGAACTGTACACCCATAAACAAAGGCCTTCTCCCGGTAAAGAAGAGCCAATCCAACCGGACATCACTGTCTTGGATCAACGTCACCCAGATCTCCAAATACCTCCAACGAACAGTTTAACCGACCGAATTCGGACCACTGGCCGCCTGACGAAAGTTGTAAGATGAAACTGGTTCTTTTTAAAACATTGCAGTTCCGAGTTGAGTGATAGACACCAATGGTTAATTATCAGCTACACAAATCTAATCCAAACAGTATCAGCAGAGTCTATGAGTATCGCAGGTGGACGGAAAATAAGAGAAGAACTCCGATTTGCTATATCACTCGCTGAGGACAACCTCGTAGGACAACCTCGTACCTAACCCCTCCAATACCTTCTACGACAAGATACTCGAATCAGCAAGGGAGGAACTCAACAAATGGAGAAGGTGGGAGCTGAGAGGCCTGCAAACACGAGCCAGGATGACCAACTTCACCCTCAACGAATCCATGACAAAGTTCTTTTTCTAAAAAAATCAAAGCTAATGACTGGAAGAACATGATAATCAAGGGAGGGCCGAGTCATCAGCCTCAGGGTTGGTGAAAGTAGCCAGATCTTTCTACGCAAACCTATACGAATCAAAACACCCTTCTCCCCCCCTTCAGCCAACTTAGCAGCACGACAACGAATGATGACCTTCCTGAAAAGGACAATCACGCCGGAACAGACTGAAGGGCTAGACAAACCAATCACACTAGGGGAATTGCAATAGCCTTGAGCCAAATGGGCAATGACAAATCCCCATACATTGATAGACTGTCAAAAAAAAAATGGGTCCAATTCTGGCCCACACTAGGTAACGATCTCCTCAATTTTTTCAACGACAGCAGGGATAAGGGAGGCCTAGGCCAATTTATGAGTACTATCGTAGTCTCACTACTCCACAAGAAAGGCGAGAGAGAGGACATGAAAAACTAAATCTCGCTACTAACAACCCCTTGTACAAAATCCTAGCAAATAGGATTATAAGTCAGATGGACAAATGCTTCCACATCGACCAAGCAGGATTCATCCCAGGTTGGTACATAGTAACCGACAAATTCAGGCAAAATACAAGATCTACGTGACCAAATTTTCCAACTATGGCGCTGAATGAGGCGGCTAAAAGGATCACAAAGAAACGTACGAAAGCCGCCATTCTCTTCTTTGACTTCAAGAAAGCTTACAACCAAGTTAATTGGGACTTTCTTCATAGCTGAATGGAAAAGATGGGCGTGGAACCCAGATTTAGAGAATGGGTGAAAGTCCTAAACAACGATGCTACCGCGAGAGTGCAAATAAACTAAATTATGTCAGAAACCTACGCGATCTCCAGGTCCGTCCGACAAGGGGACCCACTAGCCCCCCCCATCTTCCTCTTCATTATGGAGGCCATAGCATCCTTCCTGCGAAAATACCCTTCGATCGATCGTCTGACAGAACAAACCTATAACCCTCTACACGACTTTTCCCGCCCCATGACACTAATGTCCGCAGACGATCTAACCGTCCTCATCAGAGCTAACAACTCTTTCTTTCAGGCCCTCGTCAAAGCCATGGAAGCTTTCCGATTGGCCTTAGAACTAAAGGTCAATTGGGCGAAAACCGAAGGATGGTGGCTAGCAGATGGCACCCTACTGCAACCCCGAGATTCTCTCACACACCTATCCTGGTCTACAGGGGAACAAACACTTCGTTACCTAGGGATAATGGTGAATAAAAATGACACATGGCCAGGGGGATGGAACAAAACTTAATACACAGGGCGATAAAGTGGTTTACCCCTTGCAAAAGAGCTCAAGCTTCGTTGATTGGGCGAGCCATGATCTTAAACACAGCCATCTTCTCGACACTCTGGGACATGGCTTCCATTTGGTTTCCCCCAGACAACAACCTAAAGACTCTCAAATCTAGAACCAGGTGCTACTTGTGGACAGGGGACCCTAACAAAACTACTTGCTTCAACAAAGTGGCCTGGCACTACATCACTAGAAGTCCGCAAGATGGTGGCTTGGGCCGAATAGATCCAAAACAAGAAGCAATTTTGTGTAAGTTGAAATGGATCATCAAAATGCTAACGAAGCAATTCATCCCCTGGACTAAAATGGCTTTGGATGGCATAAGGAATCTGGCTCCGGTCAACTCTCCTTCCAACATGGGGGCCCAATTTTGGATGATGCCAAAGAATGGTCAATCACGACAAGAATGAGATGATGCTGATACGGCGATGCGGTGAGGGGTGGAAGGATGACGAGTTTTTTTTTCCATGGGATTCAGGAGGAAGATGAGAGGTTGCGGAGAGGGGGTTTGGGAAGCAGGGATGGCTTGTTCTCTTTCCCTCCCTCCCACCCTCGTTTTCATTTGTGTGGTTCTCGCCAGTTTGGTGAATTCTTCCTCTCATGGCACTTGATCTCAGTCCATCCCCATCTAATGGGGCCATATTCAATCCTTGGTTGTCATTGGCTAGGGTTTGACTTGGTTTGATGGTCTTTACGTTTAGACTAGAATTTTTTTCCAACCACAGTGCTCACCTTGGGTTTGTGTCTGTGTTAACTACTGCTGTTTAGGGGAAGCTTGACGTAATCACAAATGAACTACTATACCTTCTCGCCCTGTTATCAATTATTTTGCCTTATTGATATTCCTCACCGTGTAGAAGATAGAAGTAGGGATAATTGAGGAGTTTCGTAGGGCAGAGATTGATACTGCACACAAACGGGGTTAATCCTTCCTCACTGGGGAAGCAATCAATGCCCCGTCACAATGCTGTATTCGTGTTAGGCAGGGAAGCTGTCTCCAGGGGAGCAGTGGCTGAGGCTCTTCCAGCCCTAATGGGAAGAGGCGTGTGTATAAGTGTTGTAATCAATTTCATAATTGGAGCCTTGGGCACTGGGCCCTATCTTTTCAAAAAAAAAAAGAAAAAAGAAAAAAGAAAAAAGAAAGCGGGGCTCGCAGGAAGACTCACCCACAAGCTTCGAAGCAGGCCCCCTAACTCCATGCCCCTATTGGACTCCGACTATAAAAGCTTGGCGTCGTTTGATACCCAACAAGCATGGAGCACCACAAGGAAGAAGTACTGAGACAGCCGCTGTTTTGCAATCCGTGGATTAAAGACTCAGGAGGGAGCCCTTGGTCTCTGCACGCCAGGGACCGAAGGTGGCTATCATGGGTCGAAAGAGGAGTATGGCAGGTCAAACACCTGTGGTCGGAGGAGAGGGGGGAATTGGTTGACAGAACAAGAACTCCATACCCCCCTGAAAGGCTGCCATGCCCTAGAGAACAACATAGCCTCGATTCAACACATCATCCCACTCCATTGGGCAGCCCTACTACAAGAAAAGTTCTCATGGAAGCTGGGAGACTGGGGCCTCCCCCGTCTCCCTGAAGCCCCCCACCAGGGCCTACCGATTCACCACCCGCCTAGCCGGATCCAACTATTTGGCCAAATTCACATTGTATCCAATGACGAAACACAGCCAACAGGACCTAGAAACCCTGAACAGGGACCCGCAGACGGAACGCGTTGAAACTTTCCTTCTTAGGAAAGAGTACCCTCAAACCAACCCTGGGTAATTTTCTGCCCAGAGCTCGACATAACAGACTTGCAATTCGACCCCAGGAGTGGCTATGCCAGCAGGACAAGACGAACAGAACGAGGACCATTTCCGAATACGACGGCAAGTTTGGGTACGACCTCGGCCTTCAGACAAAAGACCCTAACCCCAAACTGACAGAGAAATGGAAGAAGATTCTGAACCTAAACCGCGCAGTTACTCTCCATACCATAGTGAAAATATCTGCTCATCAGGCCAATCAGGATCTGCAGCATTCAGTGGCTCAGAGACCACACAGCGCTACCCGTCAACGAATGGCTCCATATTAGGAGAGGACAATTAAACCCGCACAGCTCTGAACTCTGCAGCATATGCTACAGCAGCACTCCGGAGGATATCCCACATTGCCTTCTGTATTGCCCCGAAGCGTCCTGGTTCTGGAGTATGGTGCAGGATCTCTGGTCCCTCCTCTTCTCCTCACCGCCCCCCAACATCACTCCCTAACAATACTACTTCTCTCTAACATTCCAGGGAGCCTCAAGGGAAGCAAAGGGATCTGGTTCAAGACTCAGGAAGCTGACATTAAATGGTGATGCACGAAAACAATTGAGGGGACAGAAGTGGCAAAGGAGGAAATGTGGACAATACTGAGAAGAATGGTAGAGACCAAAGTCTGCAGTAACAGGAGAAAGACACTAGCAGCAACCAAGCGGCAATTGGAGTAATCTGCAACCTCGAGAAGAACGTTCCAGAGAGACTGGCTACTCCAAGGCAAGATAGCCAGTATAACAGGCAACAAGCTGGTTTGGAAGACATGGCACCGGCCTGGCTAGGCACGAAACAGACTGCTGAGAGGGTATGAGCGGGGACAACGACAGCGATGGGGGCAGAGGCCCCTTCCTGGAAAGAGAAGGGTGTATAGTGACTAACACAACCCTTGAGACTCGGCTGGTAGGAAGCAGAGGGGCAGTGACAATAGACTCCAACTTTCTGAGGAAGATCTGGCACGAATCGAATCAGGGAGGAAAAGATAGAGGAGGTCGAGCCATAACACAGACATTGGACATGTCTCATCACAACCCTTGTAGCCCCCAAGGCTAACTTTCAAATGGCAACCAGCCACAGCCTTTTATCTTTCTAGTTCTTCAGGCAGAATCAGGCAGTATCTGATAGAGGATCTGAGAGGAAAGATAGATGGATGGCAAGCTGACAGTCAATCCTCCAATGTTGGGGCAGTCAATGCTGTTCGGGGGTCCTTCCGCCAGACGGAAGGAAGCATGAGGATGTACATGATGTAAATTTATTTTGACTTGCCGGGGGAATAGGAACCGGAATGACGTGAGAGTTTCGAGAAAGAAAGAAGACCAGGCGATTCCTGGTGCCAGCACCAAAGGTAAGCGCTAATTTTTTGCACTCCCCGACAGCCTCCATCAGTCGTCCAGGCCATACGGGAGCGGAGCCTCGTATTGCCCAAGTGCGGTAACCCACACGGAGCCCGTTTTTGAAATGGGCGGGAAGGGGAGGGAGAGCACCATGCCTCCAGGCGTGGTGATGAGGAAGCCATCAAAACATGATAAACACAATACAAAGATTACGAAGAAGATGATGTGAGCTTTATTATCATGACGTCACCAACTTCTTCGCCACACTCCCTGATTCAAACCATCAGGGATACTCAACCCTTCCACTCATACGTCACTCAAGTTGAGGATACCACATCTAACATCTACTATATATGCCTGTCGGCTCTTCAGTCTACGCTTGCGAGTCCCGTCCCGAACCAGCCGTCCATTCCCCTGTCCCAGACCCCAGCACCTACACCTCACCATCTACTCAGGCAACACACCCAGATTCAGCACCGGGTCGAATGCATTTTCCCAGGTCCCTCGCCCAAATTCATCAAGGGAACCATTTTGCAAGTACCGGATCCAATTTACGTTTCGCTGTTAGCCTCAGATTCGCAAGTGCCAGATCCAATGGATTTACCCAGGCCTCTCGCCCAGATTCATAAGAAAAAATATTTAGTGACCAACGACAGATTGTTTCCGACTCCGTACGTATGTTTGAATTTAGTGCTCCGTATGCTGCTTGGATTTAGCGAACCGCCAACGCCACCTACGGTGATTCTGTCACAAATGATCCGATTGCCAGTTACATTGACGGGAAAGTGGCCACTGCAGTGACGTCACACACGATCCGATCCTCTGTCGCCGCCGCTATCTTCCAATACACAGCAAACCTCGCCTTTCCCCCAAAAGGAAGCCATAGCTGGACACTCTCATCACAAACGGACAACAACATGAGACAAACGCTGGGAAAGGAAGATGACGAGTAAAGCAGGGAAGAGCCAAAACTCCAAAAACAAGGCAACTAAGAAAAGCAAGTATCAGGTAAAAGGAGCAGAAACGAGGAGAGGGAAGGAGGCAGGAAGGAGAAATGCTATATCGGGAAGGCGGAAAACGACAAGTAAAGTAATTGGAGGGAATCGGAAAGGACAAGGGAGAGGAAGGTAAAAAAAGAAAAGGAAGAGAAGAGTTGACATCGAAGACAAACAAGACCGGGGAAAGTAGTGTGCGATCGAGTGAGTGCAAGCGGGCCATGTACTGAAAAGGGCAGTGCAACTAAGGAAAGAAAAGCTGAACTCCTAACTTGAGGAAGGTCCAAGGCCCGTTATCATAGGTGAAGGTTCCTCATCTTTTTCTACGGAAGACTAAAGGTAAGTTCGAATCTCACTGTCCTTCGGGACATCCGTTAAAATTGGAACGATACATAGAAGATTAGCATGGCCCCTGCGCAAGGATGAAAAAAAAAAATCGAGAAATGGTCCAAAAAAAAAAAAAAAAAAAAAAAGTTCCAGTCTCACTACCGCCCCAAGACCACTCACCGAACCGCCCGTTCTTCACGCCTCAAATCCAAGCAGAGTCAAATGACATCGCACGAGAAGCTTTGAAATCAGCAAATCCACCAACAGCCAAATTCCACGTGACTATCCCTTCGATTGCAAGTATTGAAGAGTAATCATTTTCAAGCGTATTATTGGGTGAGAGCCCGATATCAGAAGGGACAGGACAAGAAGAGAGAAGTCTTTGCATGAGCAGTGGGAAGTAAAGAGGCGTCCTTTCACGGGAAGAAAACGAAAGTAGAGAGGAGGCAAAAAAGAGGAGAAAAGACAAAAAGGGGAGAGAGAAGAGAGTAGTGAAGGATAGGGACTAATCAGAATTAGTCCCATAAGTATTGAGTATCCTTACGAGGCACTTCCCACTATCCAAGCACTCCCCCCCACTCCTCACCCCCCCCCCCCCCCCCCCCCCCCCCCGGCTCCCTATCCCGACTCCCTACCCTGACTCCCTACCCCGACTCCCCACCCAGATCCCCTCTCGCTCCGCTGCACGCAATCCTTGACCAGACTCCCCTCCACACCCCGCTCCCCAACGCCCACCTTGACTCCTGACCCCGGCCCCGTACACCCTTGCTCCCCGCCCAAACTGTCTCACCCCACCAGCTGCTCCCTTTCCCCTACATCCTGCGCAGCCTCCTCCCCGACTCCCCCATGAACCTCAACACCTCGCCCCCCACTACGACACTCAACCGCGTCTCCCCACTCAAACTCACCACCCTGCATCTCCCCCCCCACACACACACACCCCACCCTCCCCATCGCACTCGTACATTCGCCACTCACCACCCACACAACACCAAAGCCATAACTAACATTCGACCACTCACGTCATCAGACCTCCCCCCACAAACAGTTTCACCTGCCCCACACTCTCGCACGCTCCCCAGGTGGGGAGGTGCAGTCCTGTCGATTTTTCAATTTCACTCGACACTTTGGGTGCGATCTTACGATCCCTAAGTGGGGAGGCGAAGCCTTGTGAAGTTTTCTAAATCACTCGCCCCTTGGAATCTGGTCTCACGCTTCCAAGTGAGGCGAAACCATACTATTGTCTCTGATCCCATTCCCTCTTCCAGCAACTGAGACCCAACGATCCGATCACCAGGTCGGCAGCTCACCCCACATCATCCTCGTCAGCCTCAACTAGACGCGCTGCCTCAGGCACTGCCTCAGCCCGTGGCTCAACGTCAGAAGCAACTTCAGGATCCAGAAGGGCACGCAACGCAAACGATCAAGACCCAAGCCAAAAGGTATGATAAAGGAAACTCACGCCAAACCAGCGATCACCAAAGTAGTAAAATTTAGTAAGCATGAAGAAGCGGAAGTCAAAGTTTGGGTGTATCCAAAGAAACACCTGCCCGTGTTAGATGAATTCTACAAAAAACACGCAGTAGTTTGCTCCTTCCCAAGAAAATTGAAACAATTGTTGCCCAAAGAGAAAAGGAAAAGCGTCCACAATGCTCTTCATAACATGGAGAACCTGCAGGACTTCGTTCCCAAGATTGCCTTACAACAGAGAGGGAAAAATGCAGTCACAGTGTTAAGTGTTGAACCACAGTACGCAGCCTGCCTCCTCTTAGTACAGGCCCTCTACTACGAAGGATCGGTGGTCTCTATCTCCAAATGAAGACCCAACAGGGCAGCAACGCAAGGCACCTTTAGACATCGGCAGACACTGGTGGACAAGGACTTTTGGATCCAGTTTGACGACCTGACTTACGAAGTACACCAGCTGGTAGAGGACAAGATGAAAGAAACCTCCCCCCAGCACCCTCTGGTCGAACGAGTCTCTTTTGCTATAGGTTTCCTCGCCTCAAGCACCAACTCAAGAATAGCATGCATCGAACTCAAAGGAAACAACCCACCTGCACTGCCTAACAAATGGTTTTCCAGAACAGATCAAAAGGTCACAACAGTGTGCATCTCCACAAAGGCGAACCGCACGTGCTTCAGATGTAGGATTAAGGGACACATGGGGAACGGCCCTCTCTGTCCCTTGAACACGAGAAAAGGGGAACACGGAAGGCTGCACCCCTCAATGTTGGTTGAAGCAGATGCAATGAAAGACATCTGGATTATCAACGACCCAGCCTACGAGGGCCGGGTTTTCAATGACCTTAAATACAATCGAGCGTGGATATGGACACTATCAAACCCAGAGTCAGCATGCAAACTAGATGTTTCCCCCCACACGGATGCAGATGGTTAAAAGGAGGGGCCACAAGGAACGATAGATCCACACACAGATAGAAAAAATTTGCTTTGGGCAGAGCCGATCATCTGGACAAACAATGCACAAAAAACAGATTCTCGGCGATGTGAATAACATAGGACGAGAGGCAGAAAAATCCTACCTCGATTCTACAGACCATAAGTGAGTTGCAACCGAGGAACACGGACGGGGGCAAGAAGAATGATTTGGGACCAGCGAAAAGAAAGAACAGGAACGAAGACGACGAACCCAAAGAACCAGGCAAATTTCCAGACACCAAGAAGTGCAGAGACAACAACACATCAATCGAAACCAGGGAAGACGAAATGCACTTGGACATAGCACCACCTGCAAAAACAGCAGCAACCAGCCATACCACATTGTCTGAGGAGGACTCAGGCAGCACCCTGGAATGGCTGGACGAATATATTGAATTACTGAAGGTTCGCAGGGAATTAAACATGGAAATCAGGCTGGCACATGCCAGACACATCAGCATCTTGAAGAAAGAGTCAAACGCAAACGCCACAGGTGGATTCCTAACTACCCCCAATCGTTACGATGTGTTGCCAACAGAGAACACTTCCTCTGAATTTTTGGCCTTGCAATATGTTGATCAACACAACGACGCAATGGACACAGACGCCGTTGCAAGAACCTCACACACAGTTCCTCAATGAGGTGAGCAACAATCCAGTAGCCCACCTCATATCTGATTGAGGACAGGGAGGATATGCCACCAAAGATCAGCAACATTGAGGAGCAAGAAAAATACGAAATGAAATTGATCTCCCTGACAAATATTCTTCTCAAGCAAGAGAACAACGAGAAGGAAAAAAGAAGACATATCGTCATTCTCGAGAGACAAACAAGTCATCTGCAGGAACAGAACCTGGAGCTAAGACCAGCCTCAACAAAATCGCAGATCAAAGCTCCCCGGAACTGACAATGGCAGCCATGCTTGATGCACGTATCCTTTCCCCCACGATCCCATTCTTGCCTTTCCGCTACAACACAGACAAAAAGGGATGGCAGATTGCAGTCCGACCTTCGTTAAGCATCATCACAGCGCAGAAATCACACAAACGTCCCCACTTCACGAGGGAAAACATCTCAGATGATCGCCCCCTGGCCATGAAAGTGATAGAGCGGGACAGTCTGGACGTGTTCTTGGAAGACAGAAATGGGGAAAGACATTACAATGATGTGGGACTAGTCCTGGTCCTATACGACCAGCAAGCCTAGTTGAGGGAGGGTCTGGCATGGAAATATTGGGAGATAATCAACAAGATCCCCTACTCATTGTTGGGCCCCAAGGACGAAGTCGATAGAATTGCCTTCGACACAGCGGCCTTCATGAGAAAGGAATGGTTGGGCAAGGACGAGGATGAGACCTTGGAAAAACTGAGGAAGGACAAGGAGAAGAAGAATGAGAAAAAGACAGAGGAGGAGGAGATAGGGAAGAAGACCTCTCATCCTTCTACCTGAGCCAATCATCAGTCCCCCATCAGGTCTAACCGTTCCAAGCACCTATGGAAGAACATTCAAACGGTCAACGTGATAGTGGGACAAACAATAATGCAAAAATATGCAGACCCACCCTCAATGAAATCCGAAAACAACCTGAAGTTACCTGCGTGTCACGAACATCAACGGACTGGCCTCCATTTTAGACAGCCCAATCAAATGGAGGAGCCTCACCGAAACCATAGGATGGTTAGGACCCTACCCCCTAGACATAACATGCCTCAAGGAAACACACCGAACCGATAGTAGTGAACACAACAAAGTACAATTAGCCCTCATCAAAAACTAACCTTTGTCAAATTGGCCTTATGGGCCCAAGCTACAGAAAACAGCTCAGCAAGAATTGTCGTCCTCTTCCATCAAAAATCGATCGTCGGCGAAGCAATAAAAATACAGAATGTCAACCAAGACAATACTTCAGGCAGGTGGATCAAAATGAACATCAAATTCAAAGAAGAAGAGATGTCCATCATAGGGATTTACGGTCTAAACACCACAAGAGAAAACGGTCCGAACACACCACAAGATCAAACCCCTTTCCTACTCACGATTGGACAACTCATCCCCACACTCACACCCACCATCATCATGGAGATTGGAACTCAGTTCAGAACCCAACCTGGAAAAAAAATCACATTCTCAAGATCCCACACCTCAATTTAACAATGTAGACATAAACAGTTTTATGACTCGGGAAAACCTAACAGACTCATTCCGCCTCCTATAACCAGTATATAAGAGATACTTCTGGATCAGAAAAACCTCACTGGGTCGAAGATCATTCTCCATAATTGACTTCTTTCTCGCATCAGAATCACTCTCAGGGGCCATACAAGACTGTACCATCCACGACAATCCGTGTCACAAGGGACTGGACCACAAAGTCATATACCTAGCCCTCAGACTAACCAAGGAGAGTTACATAGGTACAAGCTTCTACCACTTTAACAATGCCCACCTCACTAGCCAATCATTTCAATCCGAGCTTCAGACATTACTAACCATATAAGCACAACTACAACCCAATGAGGACATATACACTAAATTCCCCCAGATTATCAAGAATATTAGCATAAAAACAATACAAATATTCAGAAGACTAGCAACACAAAGAAAAGAAAGAGAGGAGACCTTAAGGAACGCGATAGAAATACCAAAATTGTACCTACAGAAACATCCGAACTCATAATTTTATACAGAAGTACTTGATAAATCCAAGGAAGAACTAACGTACTGTATTAAACAAAAAAAAGCTCAACGGTCTCCAGTAAAGAGCAGGAGTAGAAAACTGGGAACTGAAAAATGTAAAAAAAAAAATTCACAAGATCAAAGTCAACTCCCGAAACTCCAAAATAAAATGTCTACAAGATGAGAATTGAAACCCAGCCACAAAAACAACAAAGCTAGTCACCATAGTAACCACCTTCTACAAAGAACTGTACACATCTAAAACCCCGGTGGGCGGCAACAATGCAACTAACACAGCAAGAGAAAAATTATTAACCCACCGCGATCATTCCTTCTCAACAGAATCGACGAAAACACTATAGATGAACCCATAACGTTAGAACAACTTCACAAAGCCCTCAATGATCTCAAACCCAATAAATCCCCAGGTAGAGATGGCCTCTCCAAGGAATTGTTGACAGCATGCTAGCACACCCTAGGCCCACTCCTCCTTCGGTTCCTCACAAGAGTCTGGGAGGAAGAACCTCTAGGCCCATACCTGAGTACGGGGGTGGTGACACTCCTATACAAAAAGGGAAACGGAGAGAGCATAAAGAACTACAGACCCATACCACTACTAAATGTAACATACAAAATCTTAGCCAAACTCCTAGCCACCATAATAAACCGGATTACAAAAGGATGTTTTCACCTAGACCAGACAGGGTTCATTCCAGGTGGACTCATATTAGACAATGTAATGTCTCTCCATGAATCCACACGAATAATAACTCAAAAACGTACCGCAATGGTCATCCTCTTCTTCGATTTCGAAAAAACATATGACCAAGTTAACTAGGATTTCCTTCATGCCAGCATGGTAAAAATGGGAGTATGCCTGATCTTATGAAAATGGGTGAGAATATTTTGTAATGACGCTTAAGGGATAGTACAGGTCAACAACTTCCTCTCGAACCCCTGTCGAATGACAAGGTCAATAAGACAAGGGGACCCACTAGCAGCACCGATCTTCCTTTTCGTCATGGGAGGTCATTGCCACCTTCATGAGAAAACTTATTCATTGAGAGGATCGAGAACATCAAAGACGAATGAGGTCAACCCCTTCGTATCCCTACCACACTCCTATTCGCGGATGATCTAACAGTACTTATTATGGCATCAAACTCTTCCTTCCAAGCGCTGACAAGAGCAATGCAAACATTTCAATTGGCCTCATAAAGAAAGTTATCTAGACAAAAACAATAGGATGGTGGATCGCAGAAACACCCCCCCCTATAGAGCTAACCCCGCCAAGATTACAGTGGACAGATCCAGATTCACCCATCCATTTTTCGGTCATCAACCTCAATCTCAAAGGATGTCACCAGGCATTGGCAGCAACATTCTTGTATTCAATGGTTAATAGAATGCACACTTGGAAAACCATGCATACTTCCCTATTAGGCATGGTATTGGCGTTCAACAATTCGATCCTAGCAATGATATGGTATTCCACCTCCATCTCGTTCGCAACCACCGGCTTCCAAACCAATTGAGGAAAAAAATAGCAGCATTCCTATGGACAGGAAAGCCGGATAAGTAACACTTTATCAATAAGGTGGCCGAACAGATAATCACCAGCTCACAAATCAAAATGGGTCTAGGTCTTATAGATCCAATCCGTCAAATTCAGGCTTTACACATCAAATGGATCATAAGATTAGCCCTACAGGACAATCTCTATTGGACCCCACTAGCCCTAAATCTTGTAAGAAAACTTGCACCATTTTCTTCTCCAACCAAAATGACAGACCTCTTCAAAAACAATCCGGCCAAGCACTCCAGGGGAGTCCAGGGAACCACCAACGACACCTCACAAACCAAATCCCACACCTTGAAAATTATATTCCTAGATATCCAAACAGGTCCAAATAAGAAAGATGAAGTGCTCAAACAACCCCTCTTCGACAACCCTTTGATCAAGAATGACAAAGGGGAATGTCTCCCACTCACCACATCAGAAACCAAATGGGGACAATGCTAGAAAAGGGAATATGGCAATCAAACACATCTGGGACGATCCGAACCGAATCTGAAAAACTACGGTATTGAGTATTTTATCCATTCGTTTTAAGCGTAGCTATGGTTCTTTGGCCTGTACTGTGATGCAGATACTCATTTTATTGAAGGTTCGACTATTCTCAGCCTGATCCATCGGTTTATGACACAACTTTATGTGCTTTTGCACATCAACCCAAAACCTTAGCCCGTGTGATTTTTACCCAAATTTCTTTTAGATGGTCATTCTAAAGGATTGAGTATCTTTATGTGGGAGAAGAAAAACGATTGGGGCTTGTATGCATAAGGCAGGGTAAGTGTCGCAGGCAACAGTGAAGTTGACTACATTAGTGTGTGACATGTTGCTGTTGAATTTTGTGATCGCAGACGTGCAAGAAATATGATGGATTGGATCTCGATGATTGTCTGTGTTTGTGAGAGTGCGGATGGACAAGCCACATTAGAGATTGTGGGAGTGATTACCTGACTTCACACAATCCCTTCGTTTAAATGATTCAACTTTTGTTTTTTTATGCGCGGCTATCATAGTCAAGCGAATGCGCGCGTTAAATTTAGGTTTAATGTCTTGATAAATCGCTTGCATGTGCACGTGCGATAATTTACATTCCTTGTTGGGAGTGGTTTGGTGGGATGTCGATGTTTTAGACCAGAAGGTTGAGGTGTCGCAGATTGCAGCACCCAACTTCTTGTTAGTAAAGCAACCCCTACCACTCTTTTGCGCAAGGTGCAGAAGAGGGTAAGATGCGCAACCGCATTTGCAATTATTTAGCATAAGAGGAATAACCCCTCAAGACACATGTCAGCTGACACTTGAGTGTCCATTGCGACCCTCGAAACCATTGAGGAATCGCGTGGTAATGGGCACCACATAGTACGTCGTCAATATGAGAGCTCGTGTTTTTACACATGATTGATTGTTGTAACAACGCAAACGTCATTGTGCTATTTATACCAAGTCTCGCATGCAACATTTAACTGCCCAGTACCGAAATAGTTATGAGACGAATAAAAAAAGGGACTCCGCACAAGTTTTACTCTAATTCAAGTTTTTTTTTATAACGAGCATCGAGTTAGATTAGTTGTCGTAGTCAACCGGCGTACGGTCGCACTTGGGAGATCAGCGCCCCAAATGTCGATTCGAGCACGGGTTCGGTAGGGGGGTGGGGGTGGTAACAAGGGAGGGGGTCATACATAGAGGATGTTGGACAAGTGGACGGGGGCCGCGGTGGGGAAGGTAGGATGGGACATGGAGTCTATTCATCGTTGTTCACTACTGATTGAGTTGTATCATGCTTACCGGTGATAAGGAACCGGACTGGTGGCCTCCAGAATAGAAGGGGCTGTGCATATGCGTTTTGGGCGAAAAAAAACAAAAAAATAATTCCCAATTTTAAGAGAATTCCCGCTAAGATAGTAGATCCAGCGGTGGGTGCTTCTACAAGTCTCGTGGCACGATTTCTTGAAGTAAGTTCTGACTTTTTCCCTTTGGAATTTTTTTTTTGCCATGGTCTCCTTCGTCTCATGTTTCTTTACCTTTGCCTGCACCCTCTATGCTTCTGCCTGGGACTCCATATATTGTGGTAGGTGGTCCCTGGGACCGTCGTTCAGTTTTCGGTCCCATTCTTCCAGTGCAGCCAACAGTCTATTGACTGCAAATTTTCTTTCTCTTGAGTGGATGATGGAGAACTTCGCTCTTTCTCTTTTCCTGGCAACCCCTTCATTAAACCCATTAACCATAGACTGCTCAATGTGTTTTTATGTGACCCAGTGTTCCCAAAATGTTTTGACGAGGCTCTTGGATGTGTTGAGCTTTAGGAGGATGCATTAAATTTGTAGAAATTAGGGCCCCTTTCTATCTGAGCATGATAAGAGAAACCTGGCACAACAGCTCTACGATCGAATGATTTGCATGGGCAGAAGCCCATGATATCTGGTATTGTTAAGATCCCCGCCAGTTCTTGCGAAATCAGGAAGAGGTTGATTCTTGGATTAGACAGGTCGGCTCCCCCCCTCTATCTTACACGCGTGTATGCCCGTTCGGTCGGGTGCAGTATACGATACGGATCCTTCAGTTGTAGTGTGGCCATGAGTCTTGCCATTATGTCGACATCTGGAGGTATGTTTGCTATTGGCTCATGTCTCTGGGAGCTTGAGCGTCTGCCCATTATGGGATCCGGGGTGATATTGAAATCTCCTGCTAGGATAAGCGGTTGACCAGTCGGCACTTGGTAATGGTTGTGCAAGAACTGAACCCTCTCCAAAGGGTCATTCGGGCCATATAGACTCACTATAGATAATTCTTCTTCCCTGTTTTGATCTTCACATACACCCCATCTTCCCTCCTTTCAGTCGTAGTCATATTCTTTGGGTGTGATCCTGGAGGAAGGGGGGATCCGTATGGCAACTACCGCTGATGTTGTTGTTGGGACCGGGCTGAGAAGGAGGTGTATGGCCCGACCTTTCTTTCCTTGGCCATATGTCCGGGAGACTGTGAGAGGTCGGTTTCCTGGAGGCAGATCACAGCCAGCCAGCTCTCGGTCCCCTCCTCTTTTAGCAACTTCCAGATGGACTTTTTTTTGTCTGACGACGCTTGAGCGAGGCTGTTGCGGTTTAGGGACCAGATGTTGAGGTCAGGCAAGGCAACTTTCCTAGTCCAATCAGCCAGGCGCCTCAGCGGTCGGGGGACCTTAGGGGAGGAGGGGGGGGTTGGCGAAGGTGATCGGTATAGTGCGCACTCCCTGTTCTGCCTGTTCTGCCCCGTCGAGAAATGATTGGCCTGCATATTGAAATCTCTTTGGTCCTGTTCCAACTTGGCAATGGGAAGAGTTTGATCGCCGGGAGGAGGAGCGTCCTTTCCAGTTGTATGTTCTGTTGTTTTTTTCCACGGATGGTGAGCACTGTCATCCCCAGCAGAAAGTCCTTCACAGGCATCTCGTTCTCAAAGTCATCCTCTGAGTCTGGTTCTTCTATCTGTTTTTGCCCTTTGTCTTCGTTGTCCGGTTCTGCCTCCGAGTCGAAGAGGAGGTCCAGAACTTGTGCTGCAATGGGGCAGGAAGATGATAATGGCACACAGTGGCCAGGCTGTATTGCCAGCAGGGCTGGTCGGATCCTGTGCAGTCCTAGAGTGTGAACCGTTGCCAGTTGTCCCTCTTGTCTGCACCCCTGCAGTCCTCAGGTGATCTCCTCGACATGGTATGATGCACCGACATGGTACCACCCAATCCAAGCAGTTGCCCGCCGCAGGTCTTTTTTTTTTTTCTTTTTTTTTTTCAAACAGTCCCTCCAGTGCTAGCGATGCTGTTTAGAGCAGACATCGCTAGCACCTGGGGAGAGGCTCCATCTATTGGTGGGGAGCATCACCTGCTGGAAAACGGGTCATGCGTCCCTTACACAGTTTGATACAGTATGATACATAAAAGGAAAATTGGATGGTGTCTGGAGGGTGCCTGCCAGCATTGATTGCTCTGGAATCYAGAGGATTGAYTGAGCAGGTGTGAACATGACCCGAAACCGTGGAACTGAAAGCTGGTGGTCCCCATCTCCCTCTCCAACCCTGGCCCGGTCAGGGTTCCGGGAGGAGCCACTGGGGGGCACCAGTGGGTACTCCTTCCGTCTCCCTGCCCATCCTCCAAAAGAACCTACACTTCAACACTGTCCTCCGTCGGTCCTGCCCTGATGCCACACACCCACACTGGCAGCGGGTCATGCGTCCCTTACACAGTTTGATACAGTATGATACATAAAAGGAAAATTGGATGGTGTCTGGAGGGTGCCTGCCAGCATTGATTGCTCTGGAATCYAGAGGATTGAYTGAGCAGGTGTGAACATGACCCGAAACCGTGGAACTGAAAGCTGGTGGTCCCCATCTCCCTCTCCAACCCTGTGCCCAGTCAGGGTACACTTCGACACTGTCCTCCGTCGGCCCTGCCCTGATGCCACACACCCACACTGGCAGCGAATTTGAAGCATTGCAGAGTGAAGCAAAATAGAACTAGTAAAATGGATAACCCAGACTAAAACGAACTAAAGAAACAGACTGAGGCTGAAAGACAAACACAGTCTAAACTAAATAAACCTGACTACAACACAAAATGTCTGAAACACAAGCTAAAAGGCGAACCAGAAAAGCAGAAAAGCAGATGAAAAAGGCAGACTGAACTGGCTAGACTGAGTGAAGAAAGACTGAAATTGAGCAGGTGGGGATGGAAAGGAGGTGGTTGGGAATTGTGTGTGTGGGGGGGGGGGGGAAGAGGTCCTCTTCACCCTGTTACTGGCACCGGATTCCTGCTGCTACATGCTGGCTCCCCCCCTCCCCAGTCTCTATCTAACAATGCACAGACAATGCACAGACGAAAAAGTCAGGTGGGTTCTGAAACCTTGCGGTAGAATAGAAATTCAGTTTGTGTCCCTCATGGGCGCCGGACGACAGGCCGACAATGCTGCGAGGCAGGTGTGAGTGATGTGAACTGTGGGGCGGACACGATGTGGCATTCTGTGTGTACTTGTGGGAGTGATGTAGTCGGTGAGGCCGGCGTGATGTGTTGTTTCACCTTCGGTTTTGTCCTGTAGTTGTACGAGTGATGTGAACTGAGGGCGGGGCATGCTGCGTTGTTTTGCATTTGTTATTTGGATTCTGTCCTGCAAGAACCTTACCACACCACTCCGGGAATGTGCAAATCATCAAAAACATATAAAGATACACCCGCCACAGGATTTGTCTTTGCCACATTCTGTGAGTGATGTGGCGATGCCCTGAGGGTGGAATTGACATCATCTGTGGGGTCTCACTCCAGTGAATCAGTGTCACTTTCGTCATTTGTCGTTTTGTGCCCTCCTCTGTTTTTACTTTTTTGTCCTGTACTTGTGCGAGTGATCTGTGGGGCGGGCTTGATGTGTCATTCCACATGTACTTGTGGGAGTGATGTTATTGGTGAGGCGGGCGCGATGTGTTTTTTTTCACCTTTGTTTTTCCAGTTTTGTTCTGTAGTTGTGGGAGTGATGTGAACTGTGGGGGGGGAGCCATGATGCATTGTTTCACGTTTGTCTTTTCAAATTCTGTCCTGCAAAAGTTTTGCCATTCTCACACACGTGTAGCAAAACAGCAAAATTTGCCTCATTTGCCAATCGCGGTTTGCCATTTTTTATTTTTTATTTTTTTTGCCATCTTGCTGTGTTGCGCAGTCACACAGGGATAGCAACAGGCTTCAGGTTTCATGTGGTGGTGAAGGTATCTATTTCTTGACGGAGCTGCTCTGTTTGGAGGTATCGGTAAGCCGATGCCAGTACGACACTGGTCGGTGCTGGGACGCAGCCAAGTAACCTGTATCGTAGGAGCATGAGGCTTGGTAGAGAGATCTGGGGTTTTACTGTAGGGGCGGGCATGCTAGTGGCTATTCGGGAACTGCTGCCAGATCAACGACGGGCGGAGCTGGGGCGGGTTACACTGCCCTGTAGCCAAGTGAGGTCGGGGATAGGTCTGGTGGTGAGAAAATGGGAGTTTTGTGGGGATATGGATAGGATAACACTGTCACTTGATTTGTAGGTGTTTGGGAGAGGTTGGGGCAAGAGGTTATTCATGGGTGTCATTTTAAAAAAATCAAAGTAAAAATAAAATTAGATTATATTGTAATCACTAATTATCCGAGCTTTTAAGCTTATCTTACTTTTTTCTATCCTAGGCATCATTTCAGTTTCCTTTTATATCAGATACAAGAGTTTAGAGGCGGTAGAAGTCTGGCTGACGCCCTATAAAGTTGTGGTGCTTTGTGCTCTTGGTTTGCCAATGTCAGATCGACGCTGGTCGGAGCTGGGGTGTTGAGTCACTTGCTTGTGGCAGCAGCATGAGGCCTGGTAGAAAGGTCTGGGAATTCATCGAGGGAGGAAGGCAATCCAGTGGCAAATTTGGGGGGGCTGCCATGACAACCTATGGGGCCGGGTATAGTTTTGGTAGTCAAAACACGACAGCTATGGATGATATGGCGTTTGGAGTGTTATGTCTGGTATAGGGGAGGCTAGGAGTTGCTCATGGATTGAGAGGTCAGGTTTTGCTTATGTAGATCATCGCTTTTTCTCATCATCATCATCATCTTATAGCATTAGTAGCATCTCATGGGATGTTGAACCCGCTTAACACTGTATCTCAAGGGATGATGGACCCGCTGTCGAGCGCATCGGTTTCTTAGGGGGACCCTCCCGGCCGCGTCATGCAGGATTTCTGCAGGACTTCTTTTCGCAAAGCGGTGCCACTCCGGCCAACTGCGTTGGCCATACCTCTGACGAACCCCTATGACAGGATAAAGGTCACATGAGGCACAACTTACCTCTACCCGCGGGAGTTTTCACCTCTTTAGGTAGGTGTATCCCGATCGAGTTACCGAGCTACTTGAGAAAGCTTTTTGAGTGCAATCGCAGAGGTGGCCCAGCCGATGGCGTTTCTTGTCCGTTGTAGCATAGGGGGTACGCGCGGTCAAACTCCTTAAACCACCACTACCTCCGAGCCAGTTTTTGCCGACCCTAAATTTCACTGCGCACCGAGTTTTGTCAAGCCTGGGTCCCATTGTATTCTCTTTTTTGGTACCCGTCGGGAGAAGAAAAAAAAAAAAAAAAAAAAAAAAAAAAAAAAAAAAAAAAAAAAAAAAAAAAAAAAAAAAAAAAAAAAAAAAGAGTTTATTAAGAAAGGGGGGTGTGGTGTTTTTGTTTAAAGAGTGGTTCTCCCCCATAAAAAAAAGGGGGAGGGGGGGGGGGGGGGGGGGAAGGAAAAAGGGCAACACTCTTTGGACTTGAAGCAGTTGGATACAGAATATTGCGCACAAGTGAGAATATGCCTCTCAACGGGCGGTACAACCCTCAACACACTGCTGTATGAAAAAAAAAAGAAAAGAAAAAAGCAAAAACAACAACAAATATTTGGACGTAAAAGCAGTAGAGTACAGAATCTTAAGCACATGTGAGAGTGCCCCGTTGGTTGCAAGTGTCAATTGATCGTGAAAACGCCCAGCCTCGTCAGCAGAGCACTAAAACTAACTTAGGAAAAAAAAAAAAAAAAAAAAAAAAAAAGACTATCGATGATTCCGGATAGATGCATTCCTGGAAGCACTACAGTGAGCACACTCCTTTTGTGGCTTTCCCCGACGTCATTCCCTTCAACTCTTTAGTTTTTTTTTTTTTTCGATCGGCCCACAAGGTTGAACTGTTTTGTTTTTGCCAACCCTCCTCCGGACCCCCGAACTTTGCGCTTGACGTCATTTTCCCAAATGGGACTACAACTTGGAAAGGTAGTGGTGGTTTAATCGAACCCGCGTGCAAACCGACACTCTGAGGGTTCTCCCAAGCGCGGTTCTATGTCGGTCGACTAAGACGGTCAATCTAACCATGCAATACTTTCCCTATACTCTTAAAGTGAATCTCGGGTCTCGCGTAACGCTCCCGCAAGACCCGACTGTCAGTCTTGGGAAAGTGGTTGGGACAGGAGAGGGGGGGGCGGGCCCAGCAGAAAGCGGTAGTCACGCCACGGCCCTTTTTTTTCTGCACCTCTACTCGCCTGTTTTGTGTTTTTTTTCTGTTTTTCGTCCGCGGGGTTTGGCACAGCGACGCGCCTAAAGGCCGAAGGATCCTGAGACAGCAGCCAAAGAAATGAATGTCCCATCAAGAACGGAGAAAATGCATGTCATTTTTTTTCTTTTTTTCTCCCTCTGTTGGCCGAAGGATCCCGAAACAGCAGCCAAAAAATGAATGTCCCGTCAAGAACGGGGAAAATGCACGTCATGTTTTTTCTCTTTTTCTCCCTCTGTTGGCTGAAGGATCCCGAAACGATAGCCAAAAAATGAATGTCCCGTCAAGAACGAGGAAAATGCATGTCATTTTATTTTTTTTTTCTCCCTCTGGGTGTTGGCTTGCCGATAGCGGCGCGTGCGCTATTCCATGCATTCTGACGCAGATCGTCGACGGAGCGCTAGCGTGTGGGAAAGTTCGATGATGCGTCAACACGCAGTGATGCCGGACGAAGGTGGAAGGAACTTCAAAGTACAAATGTGGAGAGGGGGAAGTAACGCCAGCGGAACGAAACGCGTGTCGTCGAAATTGTAGGTGAGAGAGAGAAAGAAAGAAAGAGAGAGAGAGAGAGAGAGAGAGAGAGAGAGAGAG
>BFEA01000039.1:1420247-1434282 GCA_003427395.1 Chara braunii
TCTCTCTCTCTCTCTCTCTCTCTCTCTCTCTCCCTTTTCCTGCTTCTTGTGTAAGCACATCCAACAAACGAACAAACGACCAAACGCCCGCTGCAGCCGAGGCGAAGTCGACGACCGTCATGAGTCCCTTGAAGTACCCTTTCCGCGGTCGCGCGAAGACGGTCACGCCACAATGGTCGGCGACACACACACACACACACACGGGAACTGACTGCACCCATCCACGAGCAGCCAACGGTCGAACCACGGGAATTTTCCGGCCCGACAAAACACTGTTGTCAGGGTATTCCGAACAATACGTTGTGTTTTTGTCGGCCTTTTTTTGTTTTTCCACAAACTACTGGCGGCGTTCTCTGTCTGGGCCCATTGGAACTCCCCACGGCCTCCAGCCCGAACCTGCCTTTTCACGTGAAGGACGCGGGCCGTTAATGGCCGACCGAAAAAAAAAATAGCAGGCCTAGTACTGGTGGTTTAATTGCACAACAAATAATAGAGGGGCCAATGGGCACCCTTGGCGAAGTAAACGCGCGAAATGAAACTCGTCTGACAATTGGCCATTTACCACTACTGATGAGACTGCCTGGGAATACATGACTTTCACCCATAGGTAGAAGTCTGGACCAAGTCCATTTTACTCTGAGTAGTTGCGACAAAGGCCCAGCCAACTTTGTCATAAGCCTTTTTCATATCTAAGAGGAGGACCACAACCTCCCTTCGTTCCGTATTGATTATCTCCAAGGCTTGGACAGCGGTTATAATATTTTCATTTTGGGGGGGGAACAACATGCTCCATTCTATTCGTGGGGAGCAGCACGTGCTGGGAACCGGGCCCAGCATCCCATATGAAAACACAAGTATTCAAGCACCGGGGCCATTACCCGGCTTCGGCTGAGAAAACTCTAAGAACAAATTGCACCCAGTACTAATGGAACAACCTCAAAGGGGCTAATGGAAGAAACCAAACATCTATGCAGTACTAAATTCAAAGGGCCCTTTTATTTTCGAATCTTGGCTCAAAGGAGAATTCAGACCCAAAAAAAAAACACCTGCCTTGGTACCTTTCAGCGGCCCAACCCTACCTGCCTCACCCCTATACCCCAATGCCCAATCTCTACCAAGCCTCATGCCCCCAACTGCTAGGTTACAGAGTGGCACGACCCACCCCAGAAAACCCCCCATCTGCTAGGCCACAGGGCAACGCGACCCGCCCCGGCTCCGGCCGAGCGTCGACTAGGCACCAACTCACCAAAAGACACTAGAGTGTCTTCCACCCTCGACAACTCAGATTTCTCTGCCAGGTCTCATACCCTCGTACAGCTCGAGGTACAGGGCAGCGCGACCAAACCCCCCAGCAGCGACCAGCATCGTCCTGGCCTCATCTCTTTGCAAACCATTAGGACTCAAGACAACGGCAGATAACAGTCAAGCCACCAATCAGCACCGTAGTTGTAGATCCGATCATCCATCCGTCAGGGACTGGCTGCAGACCTCACACAAAAAAAACTTCTCAACCACACTCCGGCAAGTCTTACCGCAATGGAGCCACCATCTCCACCGCTGCTATACCCTATTTCAACTTTGCAGGCTAGCCCCTTCACAGTCGAGCGCATCCTCTCCCTCCATCACAGCCACCACCACCCCCTGCCACCAGCACCAAGCCTTAGAAGCGTTTTCAATTAGGAAAAACAGATTGAAAAATCAGATGAATATTTCAGCGCCCACTATTCCCATGGGAAGAGGGGAAGAGGGGAAGAGAGGGAAAAACAACCTTCTCTCCCCATGGAAACTCCAGCGCCTATTTGAGATCTCAGTTAGCGACACCGCTGAGAAATGTGTGTGTGTGTGTGTGTGTGTGTGTGTGTGTGTGTGTGTGTGTGTGTGGCATGCAGAGGGTTTCTAATGTGTATTGATTGACTACTAACCGAGGGATACACCTCTACAGTCGTTCCCCGAACATAAAGCACCTTCATGATGAATGAATACAAGCTATCTTCTCGCTCAAGTGCAGTCAAGGGAAGCGTGCGTGGTGTTCGTGGGAAGACGGTCGTGGCAGCTGGATAAGCTCAGTATCTGCTGACTGATTGTTTCGCGTCCCCCCTCTTTGCTCTCGGCTTTCGCAATCGTCTATGTGGAAAGCTTCATTCATATATTGCCAAAAATGGAATGAGGCCGGGGACCTCACAGTTCGACCCGGAGTTGTCCTGGCAGCCTCAGCCAGTTCAGCTGACAAGCCCAGCTCAACCAAAAACTATTCAAAGACTAACATTCCCACTGCTGGAAACCGGGTCCAGCGTCCCATCCTGAAGCTATCAGCTTTCCAAAATTAACCTTGAAGCACAATTAAAGGGGCTGCAACAGCAGCCAGATTGCTTTATCAAAATACCTTGAAGATCAAAAGCAAGTTAGCACCAAAAATTCAGGAGTCTTGTTGAATTTCGTCTCATGTGGGCGGCCATAAGAGGCCGCTTTCTGCAGTTTCGACTTGGAGGTTCTAGCCTATTATCGATAGATGGGAGGCCAAAGCGACCACGCGGCGGGTTTGTTTTCTTTTTGCTGGCACCGCCTGCCTTTGTGGTCCAGTAGCACCCAACCTCCGCGGGCCTCCGAAGAATGCTGTATAGGTTACTTTTACAACTTAGGGCATACTCACACGGGGGGGACCAAAAGAACCAAAAATTTGAGGCATCTGGGTACGGTTATTTGGGTCATTTGGTCCCTGTGTGGTCACACGTGCGGACTTCGTCCAGAAAGGAAGAAGGACGAAGTCGCAACCCTGACACTTCGCACTCAGGGCAAGGTCGTGTGGTCACACGAGGGGACACCAAAGAAAAGAAAAAGAAAAAAAAGAAAAAAGAAAAGAAAAACAAYTTCGGCTGGTTGTCTTATTCTTCTACGATTTTCTACAAATTGAGGAAACGAAACGAAAAAAGCGTTTGGTCATTTGAGACCACCTCTGGAGGTGGTCTCAAAAAGGGTACCCCCGCGGCCTCGCAGGCCGCTGACATTTGGTCACGATTTGAGGCATTTGGGTACAGGGCCACCCCCGTGTGACCACAAAAATGCCTCAAATTTTGGGATTTTGGTTCATTTGGTCCCCCTGTGAGTATGCCCTTAGCCTCCCAGCCTGGAAAGAAAAAGGGTCAACCACTTCAGCCAGCCAATGCTGTGTGACGGCACTGTTGCCGCACGCAATTGCTCCCGCGTCCACAACATCTGCCCCCACGCCCCAGGCTGCGCCACCACGCAGGGCGTGGTCTAACAGTTTTCCTAGCCGTGTCCCATGCTCGTGTCCTGCGCGTTGTCGCGCCGGTGGACGACGACACCGCGGAGCGGGAGCGACAGCAACGGATTGCTGTCTCCGACACTTTCGTTGTTGTCGCGGCTATATATATGCCACTTGCCATCGTGTCTGTAAGTTTTGTCTGGGCCCCTGCGGAGCTCTGAAGTCGTAGGGCCGGAGGGGTTTTGCCCGAATGGTAGCCCTGGGAGTGCCGCCACATGTTGCTTCTTCGGCGCCCCACCGTTGCTTCCTTTCGCTGGGCGGTACTGCGGTAGCATAGCGAAATGTGTTCGGCTTCGTTACACCTACTACGCAGTTCCGGTTCAGCGGGGTGGCATCTTTCGCCGTTCTGCCTGTCGCTCACGCCGGGCGCTCCGGTATCGTGCCCTTTGCGCTTTGGCCGTCTTACGGTGAATGCGCATCTGCCCGTTTGTCTCGCCTTCATCTTGCGACTCCCCTAGCTCTCCCCGCGCGGTCTCTTGTCGACGACGGCCGCTTCGAGCTCTCGTTTTCACCCATCCAGTGCAGACTGGTTTCTGCTTCTTGTGTAGCCCTCGCGGCGGACCGCCTCATACTCTTGGGAAGGAGGGAAGACATGCGTAACGGTTGGCGGGCATGTGGAGTCGTAACGGCTGGGGAAAAAATCGAATATTCAGAAGCACACCTTGGGCCACACTGCGCCGCTCGTCGGTTGGCACTGTTGGTGTTGGAGAGCGGCGACGTATCAATTACAGTAGTTTCCGAATTTCCAATTCCATCGGCTGTAGTTGAATCCTTCTGCAACGGTCGACTCCGCCTCTGAACTTCTCGGTGGATGTTAGGATTCAGTGATCGTGAGGCTCGGGACGAAGCGTGGGCGGGTGAATCTGTCACCATCGTCGATTCTTCGATGGCGGAAGCGAAGAAGGTAGTGAAATGATATGGGCCAGAGCTCGGTAGTGAATGGCACAACGTCGAGGCAGATGATGATGATGATGTGGTGACGCGTGTGTATCTTCGTAGGTGTGTATTCACGTGTTGTGGTTAGCGGGAGGTTTAGTGGGTACGTGAGGCGGCGGGGTTTCCTAATTGCTTCCTGGCGGGAGAGGGGTGGTGGTGGTGGAAGGGGGAAGAGAACCGTAAGAAAATAATTAGCAAGACTGGGGGGTGAATGCTTTCGGCTGCCTCCTCTCGCCCTCGCACCAATTTATGGTCGGGTTATGTGCCTGCCGCATACGGTGGTGCCTCTATGAAACTGGGTCAGGCTGAAATTGGTGGCGATTCGCGGGATCAATCTTGTTCATCCCGGGGGCAAAAGAAAGGTGCGATGGAGTATGGAGATGTGGTGGAGCCTGGCCCATCGCTTGTGCATGTGCAAGGGTGTGCGCTCGGCGGGAGAGGGGAACAATGCGACTGTTGTAGATTGCGGCGGCTTTCCGAGGCAGAAGCAGCTGCCGAAGCCGTGCCGTCGGAGGAGAGATATGCGGAGCTTGTCGGAGCGGGAAAGGTTCAGCGAGACGGTGGTGTTCTGTGTGTGGTGGAATCGGGGAAAAACGTGCGCAGCTCAAGTGCGCGGCACGGTAAGGGAGAGGAAGGCGGTGGGGGACTTGTCAGTCGAGGGTGGGAAGCAGATGCCCGACGAAATCAGTATTGCGAGCGCCAGAGCGGCCAGTGTTCATGTTTTCCGTTTCCTGAGCGCGAAGGCAGTGGGGGTGTTAGGGAAAGAGAGAGGTGGATAAAGGCTGAAGGGGGGAGGTTGGGGGAAAAAGGAGGAGGAGGAGGAGGAGGAGATGGCAAACGAGAATCCCCGTGGAGTACCGAAGGCGGAGGAGAGAAGGGTGGGAGACAGTGCACGAGATTGTTGAAGGGAGTGCTGACTGGTTTGGCCATCTTCGTGTTGGTGCAATACTGCTTCTTGAAGAGTTCAGAGTACTTGCTAACCCGTGCGAATGCGCTTGGACGGCAGTGCCACAAACCTCACGATTACCGACATTACGCTATTGCCGATGGTCGATTCGCTATGGTGACGTGTTCCGATGGGGCAAGCACAATTCCAAAGCGATCTTTCAAAGGTCTGGCAGAGATGGTGACACCGAACAAGGAAAAGTACGTGAAGAAGCACGGCTACGATTTCATCGATGCGAGCGACCTTGTGGACAGACATCGTCCGCCCAGCTGGAGCAAGATTCTCGCCGTGAAGAAACACCTTCGCAGCTATGATTGGGTGTTCTGGACTGATGCTGATTCCGTCGTGACCAATCCGGAGGTAACGCTTCAAGAGGTGGTTGCTTCGGTGATCGCAACGGGACTGCCACCGTTGTCCCGAGGGAGAAAGGCGGCGACGATATCTGCAGCGGCCCTAGGGAACGTCGGCATTCAGCAGCAGGACCAGTCGGAGGTGGACCTGCCCGATTTCATCGTGACGGAAGACCAGAACGGTGTGAATGCGGGCATGTTCTTCGTTCGGAATTCGACTTGGAGCCATGAATTTCTGGAGCTGTGGTGGAGCCAGAGTAGGTTTGTCCGCCCATTTGGCCGCTGCAAGAGTGGGGATAACGATGCTCTCAAGCACTTGATTGCGACCATGGACGATGCGGAGAGGCGGCGCCACGTGCGGGTTCCAGTGATGCAGTGTGCGTTCAATTCGAATCTTTGGCGGCCGTCGGTCGTGGGCAGCAAACGATTGCTGTTGCAGACGAAAGCCGTATGGAGGGGTGTGTTCGCGAAAGGCGATTTCATGGTGCATCTGGCGGGAGTGGACAACAAGAAGAAGTACATGTCGCGTGTGCTGCGAGAATTGGATCGGGATCGGGATGGGGATCGGGCTACGGAGGTGTCTGCTGGACGGCGAGCACAGGGGTACAAGTGGCAACAAGACGAGCTTGGCGGAAGTCTGCACACGTGGAGAAGAAAATTAGGTTCGTGTCCACTGTGCAACGACCAGGCCTTGTTATAGTCCAGTCCTGCAATGCTTGAAATCTTTTATTCCTTCTTCCTTCTTTCGTTCGTTGATTGATCCGACGAGGTTATGAATCATTCTGCGATTGAATACGATCTGCGATTGAATTCGACGTCGTCGATCAGGTTAACTTGCATATAGTATATATGGTGAGCGGAGAACGAAGATTTTTATCGTGTAAAGCTCTTTCATAGGTAGTGAGATTCTATATTCAGAATTGCTTTTGGATGTGTTATCAGATTTGAGGTACTTGATCAGCGGGTAGGAAGATAAGAATGAATAGATAGATCGATTGATAGATAGACAGATAGATACAGAGTTGTATCGAAAGATAGATCCATAGATAGATGAACAGAGAAACTCAGACATATGTAGGTAGATAGATAGCTAGCTAGATAGATAGATAGATAGATAGATAGATAGATAGATAGATAGATAGATAGATTAAGGAGTAGGGAGATAGATAGATAGGGAGATAAAGGAGTAGGGAGAGAGATAGGATGGGACGGCAGGTAAATATTGATTTTGGAGGCGGTGTAGCTGCCATTTAAGGAATATATATTTGCTTTGTTGTTGAGATTCTTTCTGCCCAGGGGACCTGAATTCGCGCCCTGAGCGGCGAAGGTCATCATATTCATTCGTTGTTATTTTATATCGATCGCTGCGCTCTCTGCTGACTGTGCAGCTCAGTTTCTCGGAAATTGAAATGTATTATGTAATAAATTCTTCTGCCAACGATCCGCACGCTCTCGCATGCTATGTTTTTCCTCGCATCCTCCCTTTGGGGGCTTTCCGGTTAACCAGCGTTTAAGGCTTCTTTTGTCGCTACGTTATTACTGTATTATGGGCCTCGCTGCACTACTCTTGAAAGGTGCAAAACGAGAGTGAATCTTCCGCTAGAACATGGAAAGATGCGGCGACATGATTTTTGTCTTTTGTGCATTTCAAGAGTAGTGCAGCGAGGCCCTATCTTTGTTCTATCCATGCATGCCAGCGCATGGTCGGCCTGGGGCTTGTCTATTTTTGTACGCTCGTATGGAATGCTTCCCGCATACCTCTACGGATGTTGTCATTCATGGCGATGCCGCAGATTCATATTCTCTCGCCAATTGTGTGCCACGTGGGCTCTACCCCGATGATGTGGTTAGCAGGTCGGTGGATCATCCGTGCTCGGAAGGTGCCTCTTCCCTAGGAAGCGAACGGTATTTAATGAGCCCTGACTAGGGCTGCCCGTGTAGTGGTTTTCGACGACCCTTCAGTGCCAATCGGAAGTGGAGCCGTTTGTGCGTGTGTGTGTGTGTGTGTGTGTGTGTGTGTGTGTGTGTGTGTGTGTGTGTGTGAGAGAGAGAGAGAGAGAGAGAGAGGGAGAGAGCCTTCACGACGAGAAAGTGTGATAAAAAAACGCGGAGGTAATATTTGTCGAGACTTCAGTTGATTAGGTCGGGCTTATGCTGGTGTATGTACGAGAAGTGGGTGAAGACTTTCGAGGTATGGATGATTTATTATTCTTTTTTGAGTTTTGCTTTTAGGGTGTGCTTTTGAGAACTTGGCGGTTGTTTGAAGCGAAAGAGAAAAAAGGGAGCTCGAGTTCCAGAATCGAGACTGCGGGTCTCAGACGGAATTTTACTGCAAAATTCGCCTTGGATTCACTGAAAAGCTTGTTATGGGGAATTGAAGGCTTTCTCTGCCGGAGAGGAAGTATTCTTTCGGCGAGGATGCTGTGGATTTGTAGCGGATTCTTCCTCTCTCTCTCTCTCTGACTTCTTTCGTTTTTTCTTTCTGGATGAGGGTGTTGGCGTGGCAATGAATGGAACCTGCGGTTCCTCTTGGTTTCCTCTTGGTTGCTACTGGAACTGAGTAGGACCTGTGGTTCTTCTTGCTTGCTCTGTCTCCTCCCTGCCTGTCCATTTCTTTCCTTCCCTCCGTCTCTTTCCCCTTGTAGATATGTTTCTCTCTCCTCTCTCTCTCCCTTTCTTTTCACTCTCCCTTATCTCCTTTCCTTCCTTTCTCCCGAACTCTTTTCTGTTTCTTTCTTTCCTTTTTCTTTTTGCCCCTTTCTTGCTTTGGATTTCTTGTTTTTCTTGCGGGGGTTCTTTCCTGCTCTTGCTATCGGTATACGTTTTCTTCTTGCTTGGCAGTGCATAAACAATAATGACAGTTCGCCCCAAGGGGTGAACTGCGGTAAACTAAAGCCTGTTCTTCTTCTTCTTCTTCTTCTTCTTTTTTCTTTTTTCTTTTTTCTTTTTTCTTTTTTCTTCGTTCTTCTTCTTTTATTCAGAGAGAAGGACACTGATTCTCTGCATGGAACTTTTCCAGTAATCAAACATGGTATTTGAATATCAGCACACTGGATACGTCATGAGCAATTTTTCAACTGGACCTTAACTTTTGTGTCGTGTCTAATCATCCATCAATCCATCGAAGTGGGTTGCTTAGGAAATCGTCATCCTTGCCTGGGGACATACGCGCAGGTCGCTAGGCGGAAGGGGTAGTGCTCTGCGCTGCGGAAAATAAGGGCTATGGTCGATGGGTCACACTACGGCAGGGTGCTTGTACCTTGTGGCCTACGCATTTGGGATTTCCGTATTCATGAAAGTAGTGTGTCGATTTGCCCAAGTGGCAGCATGTCTAATAATGCTGGCGCTAAAACTCGATGCTTAGCAATACTGCTTTGTTTCTCTTTGCTTCTGCAGTTCTGCGATGTGGCTCCAAACAGCACGGCCAGGCTGTTTCTGATAGGTGTCTCGAGCTTCTTCAACCCCGCCTCTGAGCCTCCCGCGCAACCCGCCGAGGCTGTCGATAGCATATGCTATGGAGAAAAAGGACCGCCTACAGATCGGAATTAGCATGTTCAACCAAAGAACTGAGTTTTTTTTATGCTGTGCTATTCTCCTCTTTATTTGCTTTTAGATGTTTTGTTATGGTTTGAATGTGCATGTGAGAGAGCGCGCGTGCGTGTGTGTGCGTGTGTGTGTGTGTGTGTGTGTGTGTGTGAGAGAGAGAGAGAGAGAGAGGGAGAAAGTGGGCGCGGAAGGCAAGGGAAGAGGACCCCTTTCAGCTTCTTCTTTTGATCACAATTGCTCTCAACGAATCCAGCTCTCGCGTGCGTGTGTGTGTGTGTGTGTGTGTGTGTGTGTGTGTGTGTGTGAGAGAGAGAGAGAGAGAGAGAGAGTGGGCGCGGAAGGCAAGGGAAGAGGACCCCTTTCAGCTTCTTCTTTTGATCACAATTGCTCTCAACGAATCCAGTTCTCTGAATCGTATCCGTGATGAAACAGATACTGTTAGGACGTTCCTGATCAGGATGGGAATAGAATGTTAACGAGAGCAAATTGTGTGCTTGATGGGTAATGCACGGTGGGCCGAGGCGAGTTATAAGAGTTCCAGGCACGAGAAGACCTATGGTACCTTCTTTGAGAAATGGAACCATTGCCCCTAACACCTTTCTCAGCATTTTTTAACTAATTTCTGAGTGTTTGTGTGCACACTGTCTGGGGGCAAATCTTACTGTGAATAGATGATTGTTCAAGAGTTTAGTTGAGGTTTTGAGTGAGTGGTTTTGCTTGGGCTATGTTGTCTTATTATGGGATCCAGACAGGTGTACGGACTTTTTGTCTTCAGGAACGAGCTAGCGCTGTGGGTTTTGCTTTAAAAAAGCAGCCAGCGGGAAGTCGAAATTTTCTCAGGTGCAAACCTTGAACCCTAAACCCTATCCGAGGAGGCTGCAGCAGGACATTCCCACGAATACAACACTCGGTCATTGTACGGGTAGTGAGTCGGGTAGTGAGTGCGACATTTTGCGCAGATGGCGATGCACTGACCGGGTATTGATTTCGGGAAAGAACGTAGGCAAAGTCGGGCGTGTGTTGGCAAACAAGAGTTTGGAGGAAAGCTTACAGTTTTTTGCCGACGTTCTCTCCCTCCCTGTGTTGCAGGGTATTCAGGCCACACAGCGGTCACCAAAGACAGCTGGTGTGAGGCCTGGAGAGGTGATATTGCTCTTCCCCCTTTACTGCCACTGATGTACCATGGCAGGTAAAGCAGGAAGAGCAATATCACCATAAAGCATCAGGCATTAGTCAGGGGCGGTCACCATAAAGCATCAGGCATTAGGCAGGGGCGGAGAAAAAGGTCCTCACGTTGCCCTCTTTACTGCCACGGATGCACCTGCCATGAAGTATCAAGCATTAGGCAGCGGCGAAGTCAGGCAGGTTTCGGCAAGCAAGAGCTTGGAGAGACGAACGCTTGCAGTTTTTTGCTGACCTCTCTCCCTCCCCGTGTGTTGCAGGCCAAAGCGGTCACCTAAGACAGCTTACAGTGAGGCCTGGAGAGGTGACGACTTGAGGTGCTATCATGTTGATTATGCCCGTGAATGGAGGTGTTGCTATCTACTGGTAGAGCTGCCTTCTACCTTCTTCCCCCGAATACAACGTAATCGTAATAAGGCCATTATTGCTGTATTTGGGGCACATCTTTCAGTCTAAATATAGCTATAATGGCCGTATATTGCATTAGGGGGAAGAAGGTAGTACTAGCGAGCAACTAAGTAGGGCGTGCTCACAGCCAAATGGGCTTGACAGTGTCATCTACATTGGTAGGGGAAAAGGTTGATACCTCAGTTTCCGATGTTCCGCCGTAGTTATCCCGCCGTAGTTATCCCTTGGAGCAACAGAAGTCCTTTTGGACTGCAGATGGATTTCTTGCAAAAATGAATGCCACCTTTCCCCTTCGTGTTCGCAGAAGAGAGTTTCGCTGTAGTTATCCCTTCGAGCAACAGAAGTCCTTTTGGACTGCGGATGGATTTCTTGCAAAAACGAGTGCCACCTTTCCCCTTCGTGTTCGCAGAAGAGAGTTTCTGCGTTGAAGGCCATCGAGGAAGGTTACCAGCAGGAAACCAAAAGAGAATTATGGCCGCTAACGCGGCCTAGCCAGCAACGGAGCTGTTTGGGATCCTTGGCATCCTCTTATCTACACGCATACACCATGTAAGTGTCGGCATCCTCTATCTATACGCATACACCACATAAGTGAGACACGGATGTGCAAAACTAGTGTGAGTTATACAGGTGTACGGTTGCAGTTCCCTACAGTGGGGTCCTGTCCTTTCTGTATTCGTGATACTAAGGGGCCAGGGCCTCGCCACACCAATCCCAAAACTTGTGTTTTGGGAGTGCCAGCACCGCCACATATTCTCTCTCATTCACCTCCCCGAAAAGCGACTTCGAGAGCTGTCAGAAAGCCGGGTTTGAGAGTACTCTTGGACTTCCCCTAGGCGCCTGTGCAACTCCCCATTTTTTAGGCTCCCCCACTGGACCTCAGAGTTTGGTCTGAGATTCGGGAGTGCACCGCGACGGACAAGAATCTTTTTTTTTTTTTTTTTTTTTGCCGCTTCTCGATTTATGCGTGTCATCCTTGAAAGCGCAGGGGCCATGCTAATCTTCTCTGTATCGTTCCAATTTTAACGGATGTCCGGAAAGACGGACGAGAATCTTATGTCAGAATTCTTCACAAATTTTATGTCAGAACTCTTCACAAATCTTATGTTGTCAGAATTCTTCAGACTGCACTCGTCTGGTAGTGACCACTGTGATTTTGGGACGTACATAGTGCCCCGTTTGAGAGCCCAGTGTGGCCAAGGGCACTCTCGAACGGGATTTCACAAGTTCGTGTTACGGTAGTGAACACGGTGATTCCGCGAACCGTACATAGCGCCATGGTGAAGGGCACTCTTGAATGGGATTTCACAGAGTTTGTGTTTTCTGAAAGTCAGAAGTGGTGGAGTGAGGCCCTTAAGTTTTAATGCCCATCGTTGTTCTCAAGGACGGGGATCACCCAGGCGCAGAGAGAGAGATTGTAGGTTGCTGCCTAAAGCTCTCCTTCCTCTCGGGAGGGTTGCATTTATCCTAGATCCGGTTTGTGGCCGACTGCATAGTGCTGGCTAGAAACCAGGATGACTTCACTGCTTTGTCAAATCCTAGATCCGGTTGTTCCTTGAAAGATGGCTCATCTGCTCTGCTCTGAAATTTGTCATTCTGTATGGAATCTAAAGGTGCTGTATAAGATTTCATGGATCTTCTTATACAAAAGACAGTTACAATAGACTGCTACATGTTGAATTGTTTATTTTATTCATGTGATTATTCTGCATGAAATGAGAATTCATATAAAGTATAAAACGACCATTTCGTCAAAATGGACATTTTTTATTTTTTGAACGAAATTGAAACTGAGTTTTTGGTCGAAAACTTGTCAAAATTTGCTGTTCCTGAGGGTCCAGCGTTTTACAAATGCTGGACCCCCTGGCTGTACATGGACCTAGCTTGAGACCAGGAACCTCCAGGCAGTCCTGCCTGGAGGTGCCTGGTCTCAAGCTAAGTTCATGTACAGCCAGGGGGTCCAGCATTTTACAAACGCCGGACCCTCAGGAACAGCAAATTTTGACGAGTTTTGGGCCAAAAAAGTCGGTTTCAATTTCGTTCAAAAAATAAAAGATGTCCATTTTGACGAAATGGCAGTTATAAGATTAAAAAAAATAAAAAGTAAAAAAAAAATAAAAAAACAAGATAAAAATGAAAGAAAAATAATCTAGGTTTTTGCTGGACGTCCGGGACCGTCCGGGATGTCCGACCGGACGTCTGGTCGGACGTCGGACCGGACAGGGCATGTCCGACCCAGCGCAAAAAAAATAAAAAAAAAAAAATGAAAAAAATCATGTGGCTTCCACCTTGCATTAGGTGCATGCCACCAAAGTTTTGGATCATTTGGGCCAGTAGAATAAATAATAAAAATCTTTAAAGATTCATTCCCCATCTATACCCCTCCTATCCCCACCAAAACCCCTTCTACCCCCCCCTTCCCCCCCAAATACCACCCTATCAGCAAATGCTCAGAAAAATCTGAAATTTTTTGTGGGGGGTCTCTAGGCCATGCGCAACACTGTCATAATTTTTTTATTTTATTTTATTTTTTGGTGGCAAAAAGTAGACTATGCATACCTTGCAACTTGATTGTGTTCTGGCCCGACAGAAATACAGGAAAAAGCTGGAGAAACCTTATAGCCCAGGCTGAAGACACATTCTCTGGATCTGAGGCTCAGCTGCCTGCACGATCAGAGCTAAGGTTTCTGGAATCTGAGGCTCAGCCGCTGCAGGATCTGAGGCTCAGATTCCTGTATTTCTGTCTGGCCTCAGCCGCTGCAGGATCTGGATGTGGCTGATGGTCTTCGAGAGGAAGGAAGCTGTAATGAAGCTTCGTGGGTCTCTCTCTCATCTGCATGTGTTTTGAAATTGTTGGTGTGACAGACAAGAGTAGAGTTGTCTGCACAAAATAGCATGACGCCCGCCTGTTGAGGATGTGTTTTGAAAATAAAGTGAAGTGGAAGTGGTTGCAGCGATTCTGGCATTTGTGTTGAAGATTACACGTGCTCCGTTTGCACGTGTGTTAAGGGGTTGCAACTCTGTTTGCATCTGACAGCTGCGACCCAGTACCCACTGCTCGGAGTACCGCAGGTACTAGGAAGTGATTGTTTATATATATAATGTTTTTCATTTCGTAACCAGCACCTGAACATGACTGAAGGACTGCTCCTGAAGAGAAGCATTATTGTCGTCTGTATGATATGGCAGCAGTGGCATGCACTTGCCACCAAGTCATAGAGTAGATACCGTAGTCACTAATGTCAAAAAAAAAAAAAAAAAAAAAAAAACCATGGTAACCGCGGACCTGGACACCGGACACTTCCGGACTGTCTTCCGGACCAGTGTCTGGACCGGTCCGGACTGTCCGGTGATCCGGACATCACCGGACACCGGACATAACCG